>PVIR01002221.1:0-79229 GCA_004026965.1 Petromus typicus
CTCCTCCCCCTTCTTCACCTGCTCCTCCCCCTCCTCCACCTGCTTCTCCTCCACCTCCTCCTCCTCCTGAGCACAGTCACCTGCAGTAGCCCCAGACTCTCTTCACGTTAGTCTCGTTCTTTTTCAGGGAAGCACTGGTCCACTCTTCTGATTTCTCTGCTTAATTTAGGATGTTCTTCTAATTTCTACAACTTTTAAACCCACTCAGATCTTGTAACGATTCCCTCCTTATATTACCTACTAGATACATTATTCTTTTCAGATATGATAACTTCTAGTTGAATCCTCCTCACATGCTGAAAGTATAGTTAAAAGGAATACATCATTAAGTGATATGAAATAAACTAGGTGAATAAGACAAGTGCAGAAGGATAATCATTCTTTTTATAAATCTAGAAAAAAATATAATCCTACAAAATACAGAATGGAGTTGCCAGAGTCTGGGAGGGGTAGAGTGAAGGAGTGGAAAAAAGTTAATCAACCAATACTAAGTTATAGTTAGGAGAAGTAATTCCTAAATTTCTTTTACACAGGAGGGTAACTGAAAATGACAATATTGCTGATGTTTTTAAAAATGAAAAGAAAAATATTTAGATGTTTTTACAAAAGAGAAATAGTATTTGAGTAGATATGTTTATCCTGATTTGAATATGACATGGTTCTTATGAATAGTGCATCATCCAAGCTAGCCATAGATATGTAAAAGTTTTATTTGTAAATTATAAAATACATAAAGATTTAAGAAAGAGCTTAGTATCTTTACCACTCCTGAAAAATAAGAAAAATGAGAGTTTAGAGCTTTGGAAAACCTATAGCAGACTTTATTAGGCAACAGTTTTTAGGAAGCAGAAGTGAGTCCTTTGTGTGTGCCAGTGTTTCCACTTTGTACAGATGGCTCTTTCTGGCAGCAGAGAAGGGCAAAGGGAAGCCAATAAACTTGCCATCTTTTCCCTAAGAAAATATGAGAAATACAACATATTATTCACAAAATCAATTTTCACAATCATTCTCCATTAATATCTGCTTCCTTTTGGTTATTTGCCTTAAGGTTGCTGCACAAAAAGACAATATTTAACTTCCATTTCTCTTATAAAAAATATATTTAGTTATTGAGTGAATTTGTCTCTGAAATGTTCATTTCTTAAAAAAAGATTAATGCTCCAAATATGGGTGGCAAAAATCAATTTTAACTGTCAGTGAATGCTTTTTTCAATAAATAACTTCTAAATATTTCATATTCTTCAACTACAAGAATGAAAGTAGAATTTAATATTGCACATGCAGAAGAAAATATAGATAATTTAGTTGGTCAAATATGATAGTAGATACATACTTTAACTAATGATTTATAGTAGTAAAATTTTCTTACAGAGTAAAAAAGTAAATATAAAATTATGCAATTTAATTTACATATACTTATCTCTGGTAAAATATATAATTAAAATGAGTAGAATAATATTAAATGTTCTATATATTAAAATATCAAACATTTTAAAGAATATTTCTTTGTAAGTATCTCATTGTTCTTGAGGTATTCTATTCAAAATTTGTGAAAATGACAATTATACTCTAGAAAGAGTAGATTTTTTTGATAAGCCACACAACTCTGAGATTGAATTCTATAGTTGATTATATGTTAGTCCCAAACTGATTTCAAGACTTTTATGTACTATTTACAGGAAATAATACCTGAGTTTTCTTAGCAAATATATTTAACACAGATTATAATTTTTAAAATAATTTTTATACTTGTACTTGATGTTTTATATGTCTCATGAGCAATATTGTACATATCAACTATAATTATATCAGATGACAACTACAGCTATATAACTATAGTGTAAGGACAAAAAATTTGACTAAATATTTAGAAGGTTTGACATATAAGCAGAGTATTTCTTTTGAGTTCAGGTAATCTCTTTTGACAAATATTTTTATCCATCTGTATTTATATAACAAATGTTCATTGAGTTCCTCAGTGAATATAAAACAAACCCTAGGCAGTGACCTGTGGTCTGAAGATGAATTTAGCATGTTCTGTCTCTCCAAAGAATTCTTCTCAGAGTCTATTGGAGAAACTGTACATGCACTAATGCAACTAAAAGCACTATGACAAATTCCATTAATATGGCTAGAATGCACTACTCAGTTGGAGCACACAAGCTCCGGGTCTTAAAAGAAATGAGAATTGAGTTGTGTCATATACTGGTACAAATTCTCATTGTTGAGTGCAATCATGATGTACATATGTAATATACCAATAAAGATTTTAATTAAAAAGAAAAAGAAATGAGAAAATAAGTGTGATTGTGTTCCAGAAAAGTAGATTTTGAGGAGCTGTCAGCTCCAAATCTGACTGCCTAGGTCCCATATACTGAGCAATAATCTGAATCATGAATAGTATAATATGGTATAAAATAATGAAAAATGCTTTACCAGTATCCCTACATCAACTACAACTTCACAGTACTTCAAAAAATGTTCATAAGTTGACTGTTCATTTTACAGCTTTTTATAAACATTTTTTTTCAATTCTGTCAGTTCTCTTTAGGGAAATAAAATATATGCATAGAATTTCAAAATTAGCTCACAGACACTCATGTAATTTCTAGACAGCTAACCATGGCATATGTAATTTGTTCTTTGGAAAGCCCATACTTAAATCTGAGGTTGACATTTTGTCCTTAGTTCACACCATGGTGCTTCTCACTTGCCTACAAAACAGTGAGAGTTAACGATTGCATTAATCTTTAATGACCAGTGCTGTCCCTTGATTCATACATTTCATGACGACTCATATATGTTTCTGCTGGAAAATACATAAACACGTGCTTTCCTGTGTAGGTATGTTATTAGCAACTTTACATAGGGCAAGAAATGTCACCATTATACCCAGTATATGTATCTCACAGCAGAGTCAATAGATAAAAACTGGAAGTATTGCCATAAAAAGTATAGATAATGAAGTTTCAAAGACTGTTAGATTTAGAAAATACAGTTTGGCATTGTCTGTCTGTACTGTCCACACCACATGCACCAATAATCAAAACAATAATGTCCAGCCACAGTGTTATGCTCAGTGGTCATTTTACTGATGAGGTAAAATTCCAATTCACTCGAAGTCAAGCATTATAATTACTGGGAAAAATTAAATATTTATCCAAAGAGTCAACAAAGACTTTGAGCACAGATAAAGTCAAAGTGTCACAGAGCAGGAATTGATCTTAATTAACTGACATGGAAAAATTTTCATTTAGTTGATTTGCCTGATGTTTAATATCAAGTTTAAGATTCTGATTATATAATTTACTCAATAAAAATAATATGTGCTCATAATTTTTTACAAAAAACCCCAAGCAAACAGTATGGGTGCAAAAACTGAAAACACACCCATTTCTTCATATCCCACACTGATCTCATTTCCTAGAGGATACAGTTCATAATAGTTTATCAGGGGCCCGGGATTTAGCTCAGTGGTTCTGGTGCCTGTCTTGCAAGCACAAGGCCCAGTTTCGATCCCTAGTAACCACAAACAATAAAGGGCATAGAGACTCACACCCAGCAGCAATCAGTACAACATACCACAGTGCCAGGGGTGGTGGCTCATGCCTGTTGTCCCAGCACTTGGGAGGCAGAGGCAGGAGGGTTTCTGTGATGTGAGTTTGAGGTTGAGCTCAGGGCCAGCCTGCACTACAAAGCGAGACCCTGCCTCAAAAAAAAAAAAAAATTAAAAAAATAAAAAAATAAAGTTTATCAGGTTACTGTCAATTTGATGTGATTAATATCTTCTATGCAGTAGTTTGGTGTTTTCCAACTATTCTGAATCTGGCTTTTTTCTCTTCATCATATCACTGAGACAGTGTCTACCATCATAGCACAAGCATCTACCTAATTCTTTTTCATAAATTAAAAAAGTTGAATCAGTCTTCTTCTACACATGAACTTCACAGGCTGTTTTAGTTTGTGTCTTAGTTATTTTCTTGATGCTGAGTCACAGTGCCTGACACTCACAGATTAAAGGACTAAAGGGTTTGCAGAGGATTTGGTCCACAGTCTGCAGACTCAGGCACAGTCTGCAGGTGGAGACATTTGGTGGAGCAGAAACAGCTTATGGATGGCAGCCAGAAGCAGAGTGAAGATGGAGGGAGACAGACCTTTTCACCCCATGACCCTCACGTTAACTCTAAACTTGTACTGAACTGAACTAGGGAATGTCCCAGTCACCTCTCAGAAGCCCCATTAATGAGTGAATGGGGCTGTGGTGGGAGATACCTACATCTAAAGGATACTGCTTAGCATTTTGGCTTTTATCACACTTTTCCTCAATTTACTAACTGGATACATTGTTTTTACAGCAAGTTATTGACTTTGGGATGTCAAGAAATTTAGGGTAGTTTGATTTTTAAGTCAATACTGAAGCAGGACATGGCAGTAGAGTTACCACCACAAGTGATAGAACTTTAGATGGAAGGAGTAGTTCCCCATTTCAGGGATTGTAGTAGTAGACATATATTTACAAAATGAGCATTTTAGCGCATGACTGAGAAACTGGCTAGAATAATCCCAGAAGCAATATGCATTAAAGTATTTTGAAGCAGACATTCTCTTTCTAAAACATCCACTGTATTTAGCGCCCTTACTCTCATTAGAGTCCTTAAGTATGAGCTAAAACCTGGACCATGGTATCTATCTCAATCGTTGTCAAAGAATGGAAAGCAATTTTACTTTACTCGGCTTTGCTTGAGCTGAGATTTAGGAGAAGTTGGGATGCCAATGGGCAACAGGCCAGGCAGAGGAGATGATTTTGTCTCTTTTTGTTCTTTCCTTTACCTTTATTACAACTTGTCCTGTGGGGAAAGCCATCTTATCATCCAAAGCTTCAGAGGTTTTTAGATGTCCTTATGTAAAGGGTATTGTTGATGTCGAGAAAAACTCAAATTGACATAGATTATTGTGCTGCTATGGGGCAAATTAGAGAAGACAGGGTTTTCAAATTGTTGTGAAGAGTAAGGTACAGACACGAGGGCCAGTGCCACTCCAGAAGCTCTGAGAAATGTCAGTTTGTCTTTCTTGGAATAACATGGAGGACAAAGTAACTAGAATTCAGTAAAGACAAGAGCTGATAGAATTGCAGGGAGAAAAAAAAGTCAACCAGATACTTGTTCTACCAATATTGATTCAAGAAAATACTAGGCATGTGTTTGAAACTGATAACTTAATATGATAGTTTTTAAAATTTTTGTTTTAAAAATGTGTTTGTAATAGGTAATGCATTCGACATCTCAGAGAATTGGACTGTATAAATGTGATGTGTTGATCATTTCTGAGCATTGCATATTTTCTTAGAGTTCAATTCCTCAAAACATTTCCTATTTTATGAACATTTGTATTCTATGGACTTTGGCTCCTGGGAGTAGATAGTAAAGTAACAGTAGGTATTTTATCTACTCACTCTCTTCCCTGCGCAGCCCTGGGGAGAACAAGAAAGGAAACAGGTGTCATCCAGCAGCCTTTATTGAGTGCTCAAAGCTTGTGAAATCCCTTTTCTTAGCATTTCTATTGCCACCTATGAATAAAAATTGGCATGGGGATTTTTCAAATCATGTCTTTATATCTTTTTACCATTCTTCATTTGTCTCCCTTTGGTTTAAGTATTCACAAGTAATTTACATTTCTTTTTTGAAAAAATCTAAAATTATATCTAATAAAAGAAGAGGATTTTTGTATACTGATACAGAAAAGCTCCCAGACATATCTTTGAGTGCAAAAAAGCAATGACCTGCAAGGCAGTGAATTCAGTAGCTATATTTTGTGTGTAAATGAAAATGTATAAAAATACATATAATTTATAATTGCTCATGTCTGCAAAAGTTCTCTTATGTTGTGTAGAGAACAGGAAAGGACACACACAAAAGAAAAGAGTCACTGGCTAGCAGAGTGAGGAAGAAAGCCAAGAAAGAGGGAGCCAAGGATGGAGGAAGTAGGAATGTAATTTTTGATACAGCTTTATTTTTATTTTTTGGGTTCTCAGTTATATTAATGAATTACTTATTCAAAAATACAAAGCCATTAAAAACATTTTTAAAAGCTTGGTGTAAACAACAACAACAAAAAAACATTCAGTGCAATTGATGCAGGCTGTCCACATGGGGAATGCGAGAGGTGGGGCTGCTAGTGCTGTATTTTCTACTGTTGCCTTCAATTTGAGTCAAATCACTAAAACTCCCATTCTCCCAGCCCTCAGTGTCCTTATTGGCATGAAATGAGAGAATCAAGTAGATTATCTGATTTCTGAATGTAATGCTCGGTTTTATTTTTCTGATGACATAGAACCCCACAATAATGCATGAGCTGGTCTCTAACTCACATGCTGTAGCTTTCTCTGGCTTTAGCTTTCTGAATAGCTAAAGGCCAAGCTATTTTAAATTTATCTAAATTGTGCATAATCTAGAGCTATTTGACCACTTCTATTGGCCACTGGAAGCCTGGAAACACTTTTGTAATGCCCTTGCCACGGAAAATGTTGCCATGCTGTTTCTTTGAAAAGTTCTATTTAATATTGTTTTAGTTTCATCATTTAAAAATGCAAATATTGGGTCAGGAAACCTAGCTCAATTGTTCTGGAACCTGTTTGGCAAGTCTAAAGGCCCGGGATCGATTGCCCAGTAACCATATACAATACTGGGCATGGAGACTTACACCCGGCAGCAACCAGTACCACATACCACAGTGTTGGGTGTGGTGGCTCACACCTGTCATCCCAGAATTTGGGAGGCAGAGGCAAGAGGAGGAGGATTGCTGTGATATGAGTTTGAGGCTGAGCTAAGGGCCAGCCTGAATCACAAACCGAGACTCTGTCTCAGGAAAAAAAATGCAAATATTATGTAGAATAATCTCTCTTAAAAAACACCCATTTAGGCGGGGAGTTAGCTCAGTGGTTCCGGCGCTTGTCTTGCAAGCGCAAGGACCCGGGTTTGATCCCGAGTAACCACATACCTATACTGGGTGTGGAGACTCACGCCCAGCAGCAACCAGTACCACATACCACAGTGCCGGGCGTGGTGGCTCACACCTGTAATCCCAGCACTCAGGAGGCAGAGGCAGGAGGATTGCTGTGATGTGAGTTTGAGGCTGAGCTCAGGGCCAGCCTGAACCACAAAGTGAGACTCTGTCTCAAAAAACTTAAAAACAAACAAACAAAAAACAAACAAACAAACAAAAAACACCCATTTAAATGACATGATTTCTTTTTCTTTCTTTTATTATTATTAATTTTTTGATACAAAAACAAGATGATAATTCTCTTTGGTACAAACACAAGATGACAGTCCAGAGGGATTTGGGAGACCCAAGGTAAAGGAAAAATAAATGATTCTTCAAGGATTATCTTATAAACAAATGTTAGCCTAGAAATATGCACTAATGAGAGCAACAGAATGTGTAAAGTACTGACTGTACACTAAGTAGTACACTAGGAAATTTAAATCTGTAATTTTCACACAAATTGTACAATAAGATGCTTTATCTCCACTCAGTTCTGGGTCAAATAAGGCTGCAGAGTGTTTAGGATATGAAATAGACACACTAAGTATAAAATTCGAATGCCAATGAAATGCATGTGTTAGGAAAGTGAAGAGCAAATGTTAGTGTCTCTTCACGAAGTATAGAAGCTTTGTCTTTTTTTACAGGCACAAACAGCTAGTTTCCTTCAGTGTTTTTACTCACAGACCAGGCACAAGAGACAGTACATGTTAGAGAGCTTCTCCAGTCTACCCTCTTCTGATAGGCATGTTAAACAGACAAGAAAAGAGGCAGGCACAGTGAGACACCCACTGTGGTGTCTTATAAACAACAGTGAAAAATCACAGAGGAAGCTACATAGAAGCAGAGGGAGAGAAACATGAATACAGACATCCGCAGTAGGAACTCTGACAGAAAGATGATCAGGAAGACACATACAAAACTACAGATGAAATAAGGCAGGGGGTGTCAAGTCACTCAGGAAAAAAGAAAAGACACTGACAAATGGTGATACACAAATATATACAATAAATGGGGGGGGAGCATACTTCTCATCAGAGAAATTACAAGGCAAGGCACAGCATACAAATAAGCAGCTGCTAGGTGTAATTAGGCAAACTCTCATACATTCAGAGACTTTCATAAACAGCTAAAGTGAAAAATGTGTATGTACACAAAGAAAGAGTGGAATCCATGCTCAACTGAACAGAAAGAAATCACACAAGTTTCAAAAAGAAAAAGTACAAACACAGGTAGTGCACAAACACATGCACAAAGATAGGCTCAAATATATATGAGCTGAGATACAGATGGAATCTGAAGACAAAGGAATAAGATGTTGGTTCTCACTATAATACCATTTCAAAAGCCACCCTTTTGTCCTGGCTCTTGCACAAGGTAAAGAGCCCAGAATTCCCAGTCCCCAAGGTCTCAGGTGGTGTGACCACCTCGGATCATGGTGACCTATGTTAATCAGAGTTGGGGATTTTGATTTATTTCAGTACATCTTGGAGAGCAAATTTTTCTTACTTTGACATTGATCCATTTGAATACTTCTAGATAATTTTTACATCTTCCTTACTTTGCATTCCTTAACTATCTTGAGTATGTTCTGAATTTCTTAAAGTTGTGTTTATTGATTTAGCTAATGTGATTTTTCTGATTCCAGTCCTAGTTTCATATAATGTATAAGACAGAAAATTGCTATTCTTGATAATAGTTGGATTTTAAATTGTTTAGAAAATTGTCTGTATTAAAGTATTAAGTCAGTATTATATGAAATATTTTCAGAAAGTTAATTTTTACTAATTTCTAAATAAGAAAATAAATTAATGGAGCTACTTGATCTTTTCATATCATGTATAAGTATATACATGAATACATTGTTTTACATATATAAGATATATATATTTACATGTCTCTATAGTTATTTGCTGTCATCTATATGAATTATTTTCAAAAACAGTTTTATTTGAAAAAGACACACACTATATCTTATAACCCTGTCTTCACAAAGAAGAGAACATTGGAGTTGAGTTTGCAGCTACAATATTATTTCCAGCTGATATGTTACAGTTAGTTATTTGCACAGTGTGATCAATTTCATATACTCTTATGTGGCTTTTCAATTTATTCTTCAGTGACAGTTAAAATAGAAAACAGTCAAGTTCTTTAAAAAATAGGAGTCTAATCCTAAGTTTTCCTCCCAGTGTCATCCATAGACCTCGTTCTTCATTCTGTTGCTCAATTCAAGGGTGTACCCTGATCAGTCTCAAGAATGAAAGTGCTCAGATATCTTCAGTTTTAATTCAGTCTCTAAGAATATCTTATGTACACATGTACTAGAGGTGCATTGCTCACAGGACTGAATTGTATTGATTTTTATATGGGGATTAATCCTGAAAGATACGTACAAATACAGGCAAAAGGGAAAATACCTCAAATATGAATCTTTTTACTTTGAAATTGTTCTAAATGTCTGTATGTCAAAGTGTGTGTGTGTGTGTGTGTGTGTGTGTGTGTGTGTCTGTGTGTGTTTGCATGTGTCTGTATGTCGCCATAGGTGGAAATCGAACATGGGACCTCCTGCTTGAGAAGCAAGGCCCCGACTGCTCTACTATATCAGCATTCTCCTCTTTCCTTTTGTAAAATGCTGAACCAATTTTATTTTTCTAAAATGCTCTTCCTATGAGATTTCTCACTGCCCATCTGCTTATTAAAGGATATCGAGAATAAACTGCACAGTAACAAATTTCTGTTCATTTTAACAAAATAATGTAAAAAATTTTTGATTCTAAATAAAAATTCATCTGTAGGTGAATCACAAAAGAGAAACTTACCCATGCATCACATAAGTATATGTATATACATATGAAAACATATATATGTACACATAATGCACATTTATAAATCAAGCACTATTCTCATGTTTATTATATTAAAAATTCTAGTCTCATTATACACAGCTAAACATTAAATGATATTCTTAAGTATATCAAAAGAGGTGAGTTTTACCACTAGATGAATATATATGTGTCATATTCAAAGGAAAAGTACTTAGGGATAGAAGCTTAGGAAATAATACCAAGGTTATTATTCTCTTATAAGAGAGATTTATTCTTTCAAATAATTCAGCACTCAGTGTTCAACTTTGTACCTCTGTTCATGTACTTAAAATTAAGATATAATAATTCATGTGCAAATTTTTAAAAAGACATCTCTTGCCTAAAGTCTACTGAATATTTTTAGAGCTTTAACATTTAATAGAGCCATTTCTAGCTTTCTGCATTAAAGTAGAAATTCTATAATGTGAAAAAATGACTGTTTATTTAAATGTAAAATATTTCACAAAATCAAATGTGATTTCCATTTATGAAAAAATATGCTTTCATTGCAGATATACAAGAGAATAAATGGAAAAAAATCAGTAAAGACATTTTTTCTTTGAAAGCTATCTTGGCTGCCAGTAGCTAAATATTAGTATTAAATGTACTATCTTTCATAAATATTATTATTCTAAACTTTCTCACAAAAAGTAGCTTGATTTGAGGCATTTTAATAGCTTAAAGGGAAGAATAAAAATGTAAGGAATGAAAAATCAATAGAGCATGAGGCCTCTTATCCCATATTGACTCTTGTAATCCAGCGACCATTAAATCCTTAAGAGATAAGCCTGTTCTAAGATGGCATGTTTATATTTTAAAGATCAAATACTTTAATTTTGCTCATGGGTTTCCCAAGCACCATTTATACACCAGATAGAAGGTAAGCTCTCCGCGGCTGTGTCTCCTGTCGTGTGTGTTTTTAAGCACACAGGTGCCCTGTGAGCGGGATTATCCCTCAGCAACTGCTTCTCGTGGGGTTGGTGATCAGAAAGGTTTTGTAAGCATAACCACACACTACAAAGGTAGCTAGAACAGAGAAACTGGTAATAGAACTAGCAAAAATATTTTAATAGTCAATTTTAAAATGGGATTTCAACCAAAATATCATTTTAACTTTCTAAGATTTTTTTTTTTGCATTTTAACTTGGAAAAATATGAGAAATAGGAACTTATTCTAAAATTGTCAACTGCCTCCTCAATAGTTATTACAGTGCAAGTGCCACATATTGTTTTCAATTATATACCAACTATTGCTATGATATGCTGCTTTTAAATTTTCTTTCTACTATGCTATAAGGTCAGATCTGAAAGTCTTAATTCTTTTTTATACTCATTTCTGTATAAGTAACTTTGCATTTACAGTGAGTAGATATTGTATTAAAAACAACAAACTTTAATTAGATACATTTGGAAAGATAATTGTTTAAAAGATAACCCAAAATATGTATGCTTTCTTCAAATGATCTGATGTAAATTTATCTAACTTGTAAGCTTCATTTGCCATATTATAATAACTTAATGTTTATATATTTGATATGTATCAAATTCTATAAAAGCTATATATGTATGTATATATATATGTATATTACTGCAATGAATCTTATTAACAGTCCTATGAAATCAGTAAACATTATTTCTACCCTCAATTAACTAATGGATACATTGTACAACAAACTTCAGCAACTTTCAAAATCTCCAATAGCAGGTTGAGTTGTGTAGCCATAATGCAAAATCAAGAACTGAGATTCAGAACTTGTGTTTTTATTTACTTTGTCTGGTTTTGAGTTGATAGTTGCACTATTTAGTCCAGCCTGATCTTGAATTTGCTTTGTAGCTCATGCTGGCCCCAAACTTCCAATTCTTCTGCCTGTACTGAGCGCTAGGATGATAGATGTGCACTGTGATCTCTAGCTGACAGCTTGTATTTTTAATAGACAAATAAGGAATCCAAAAATCTTACTTTTCAAGTAACAATAAACTATATTTTCCAGTACAGTACAGAACCTGGTGCACATCATGGCTAATATTGGACAAATTTGTGACCTTTCTAAGGCTAGAGTTTTGCTCAACCACTTCCCAGTGGAAATCATATTCTGAAATTTGGAAATGCTGTGAGGTCCTTAAGATAATCCTTGCTGAGTGTTTAGTACAGTATTAGCTCTTAAACAAATGCATTAACTTCTAGTCCCCTAACCACAAAATGAGATGACACAAGTGACTTCATATAAAATCTAACATTTTGCTTCACCATTTGCATTGCTCCAAGCATTCTTATAAAAACAATGTTGGTACTGATTAATTTATTTTTTAAAACTGTATTACTAGGTATAATTATCAACATCTCCATTTTACACACATACACAATTGGAAGATCCTAAAGTTTGCAAATAGCAGAAAAGCAGAAAGCAGAAAAACCAAATGATATAGTTTTAGAATTTATACTTTTAATCACAGTCTAATATCTTTTGCTTATTCTGATGATAATATCTGGAAACCCATCATGTATTAGATATATATGACAGGTTTCTGTTTACTCATTCAGAAAACTCTGTGTCTGATTATTAAAAAAATGAAGTCACTCATACGTCAGAGGCAAATAGTTCTTGAGTGAAGAAGTATATTTAGCGTAACTTCTCTTGACGTTTCTGGCAGGAAGTAATGTATATGTAGTCAACACCTATAAGTTTTATAGGGTGTTTGTGCTCCGCAGAATTCATGAAGCTTGCATACTATATTCTTTGGTGAAACACTTTGTGTAAAATAAATTTGTCCCAACATTTGTCAAGGTGAATGTTAAATACCATAAACACATTTATGCCAATATATTTTAGGGTTAGATTATTTGAAGAGATGTTAGAATCTTATATATTAATTAAATATTTCCATAATACAAACAATGAAGGTTTGGGTTAAATATATAAACTCAATGCAAGCGCTGTTCCATGTGTTAGGTATGTGTACAAGCAAATTAAGAGAATTCATGATTTAATGATAGTTCTTATTATTATCATTCTATTCTGTGGATAAGGCACCATGGTGTGTATTTTACATTCAGGATTTTGCTTCCTTAGGCTTGGTCTACTATATGAATATCATCCTACTTTACAGTATTTAAAGTCTAGAAATAAGATAACACAATCATTAAGGCCACAAATCCTTGAGTCTAATTAAGGACTAGAATTCTAAATGCCTTTTTCTTTAGCACATATTATACTAGCAGATATATGTGTGAATGGGGTTGGTTGTATGCATGTATGTGTATTGAGATTTATTTTTTAATCTCACAGTGAGTATAAGAGATAATTTAACTGAGATTCTTAACATCAGGTCTTTTACTGAAAACTTTTAATTATGTTAGCAATTTTTTCTAAAATGGGTGACACAACCCTTGAGACTATATGGAATTAAAAAAATCATCCCTAAACTTAATGACTAACATTAAAAAGAGTACAGTGTCCAAATCTAAATGAGTTTCATGATAGACATTAATACATATTCAGGAAATGTAGTTTTGTCTTAGGCTCCAAGGTTTGGAGATATTTTTCTGCATAATCCGATGCTAAAAACACAAGTTATCTAGGTGTCTACTCAGAATATAGTAGTTGAATGCTGAAGGCTGAATGCTGTCATGCCAAATTCAGAACTTTGACCTTTGTTTGTTAGGATATAATTGCAGTCCCTAATAATTGCACCTGCTGTCAGGAGCTTGTAATGTACCTAACACATCTTAATTATTTTTTGCTCCTTTGCCTCCCATCCTTCTCTGCTCCTTCCAACCATTGTTCCCTTTTCCTTCACCAAAACTCTGCAGTTAACAAGGACAAACTTGAGGCATGTGCAGGTACATGGATACAGACACCTCATATGGTTAAGAGAAATAAATCCCACATATAAGCTTCAATATTGCATGGTGTATCTTATATGAAAGCCCCTAACATAAACAAAGAACAGTGTACAAGTTAGATAATAGGAATTAGGGATGTATTTTTCAAATGCAAAGGGAAATAAGAGATTGAGGGAGGGGGAAGGGAAAAGGAATTGAAGGAGAAAGTAACCCTTAACCTGCTAATCATGCTGCATCAAGAGCATTATAAGAGAGGACATGACCCCACATGTAGAAGGCTGGAGTTGGACAGGGCTGCTGTGAGCAATAATAGTTTCTTAACCTCTCCAGTGTCTAAAACTACTTAATTTGCCTGTTAGCTCTGTATTGGCCTTAACTATCTTCTTCTTTTCAATAAATATAATTATCCAACTTTTCCAAGCTTTTACAATTGCACGTACCATTCAGTTTTATATTACACATTACTAAGAAATGATTCCTTTTCACTGGTACTATTTGCCTTGTTTCCTGACATGTGAATGGAGATGCTCAGTAGCTCAGTAGGATCCTTTCTGATCTAACACCTTAGGAATCTGGACAGGCAATCCCTGTGTTCACACCAGTTTCTAAGGTGTGAAATATTTGTTTAACATTTAGTATATCAAGCAAGAGAAGGAGAGAGCAAGGGAAGGAGCATAGGATTGTGTCCCCAGCAAACTAAAGCTAGTGTGGCCAAAGGGATCAACCTAGGTGTCTACTCAGACATAGTAGGAGAGATACGCAAGAACTGAGAGCAAAGCTTGCATCCGAGGCAGGAGATGTTTAGCGGGAAGGAGGAGGAGGGAACAAGGCAAGACCAGCTGCCTGGGGGATGTCATATTTAGGAGACACATGGTCTCCAGGAGTTCAGCTACTGTGGGTGTCAGCATCAGAGAGCTTTTCCTTTCTCCTTATTTCCAGTAAAACAGTGAGAAATAGCATGCTCGTAGTTACTGCTTCAATGTATTCATCTCGTGAAAAGTGAAGATTTAGAAGTGAGGAAGAATTGAGGGTTTTAGTTTTCAGTCAGGCCTTGCAAGCAGTGCAGAACTGTCTCTGATTTCTGTCCTCATAGCAGCATTTGGGGCCAAAACACACAGTATTCTCTTTTCTTTTTAGCGTGGGAAGGGCTGCACATTACTCTAGATGATATTTCCATGCCCATCCTCAGTAGTACCTTTCTTATTCTCAATTAACTATAATTGGCAAGAGTTAACAACCTGGAAAAAACACACAAGGGGCATATGGGAGCTCTTTCCATGCAACCAGAGGGTTTGCAGTTGAAAAAGACTTATTTTGGAAAAGAGAGGAACTACAAGAAAGTCTACAATTAATAAAGGAAATCATGCTGATCAGACAGGAATATTTCTCTGAAGACAACAGGAATAAAGACATACTAATAAACTTACAAAAAAATAAAAATCTGCATAGCCTTGAAAAACATTTACAATGACTTATTTCTCTTCAGAGTAAACATATTTTAGTTTTGTTTATGAATTTTGAAAGCAGCAAAACTAGTATTAATTCACAGTATTATTTATCTGTGTTGTTACAGCTATTTTAAAAGTCATAGAACAAGGTTCGCCAAGTCCTGCTCTTGTAAAGAGCTTGCAGTTTCAGTGTTAGGAGTTAAACTGCCTCTATTGTAGCTGTAGTTCTCATAGGATGATTAACCCTTTTTTCCTTGAGGTTCACCACTAGTATTACACAGAACGTCCAAACGCTGTGGCCGGCGAAATGGGCTGGGAACCAGTCTGGAATCCAGACGGTGAAGAGAGCAGCCGCGTCTACTGCCGTCTTTCTAGTGGGTGTTGACGATAGTAAGAAGAGGCTAAGGATGGGCAGTGTTGAGAGTGGTGGGAATGGGGCTTCTCTTGGGAAACTAACGTCATCTGGCTGGGATTACTGGGGAAAAGGGGGCAGGGAGGCTGCATCCATGAGGGCATGACGGTGGAAGAAACGGCTCGTCCTCTGAAAGCAGAGCCTGTGTTGAAGAGTAAAACTGGCTTTGCAGGCAGAGATTGAGGACTCCTTACTGCACTGAGGTACTGGAAGGACAGGAAGCCATGAAGAAATAGCCTGCACAATATTTTACCTCGGTACCTATGTGAGAGTAGCTAGTACATGTTAATTCTCGCTAAGTTAATTCTCACACCAAGTGACTTTTACCTTAAATGTGTGTTTATCAGAAACAAAGTATTTGTGCAGTTTCACAAGGTCTAAAGGCTTGGGTCTTGATTTTTGGTGCTATTTATTTCATTTGCTCTCAAGTGGAGGCTTCCTTTCTCTCCTCTGGGTTCATTCTAAATCGCTATTCTTGTCTGAGAATGTAATACACGCTCTTACCTAAAATATTCCCGGCCATCTTTCTCGGAATGACTTTAACTCTTTGTGCTTTTTCTATGTAAGATTCAGATAGGTCATAGTTTATCATTGTGTGCTTAAAACCAGCAAATTGCTTCTCGCTGCTTTCCGGATTAACAGAGGAAAATTTTCAGGCTAAAGGCATCGCCAGTTCCCACCGATACCGGTCTAGGTCTAGATCTTCCCTCTCATCTCCCAGCATCCTTCTCTACTTTCTCCAGGGTAGTCATGCTGGACCCAGGCTTCTCAGAATTTAAGACCTGCCTAGAGTCTTTTTTTCTTCTTCTTCTTCTTCTGCCTGAAATGTGATTTCCTAATTACTATCTTATCTCCAGCTTCCAAGCCTGCTCGTGTCACCTCCTCCTGAGGATCCCGGAACACTGTACTTATTCACTGACTCCCCTGCAGGCTTGACCATGTCACACTGTCTTAACACCTCCTAACACCAGCTTGCTCTTTTCTTGACCCTTGTCATGAGTATTAAGTGTATGTTTATGAGTGTGATTACTGGTTTAATGTTTCCCGAACATTTAATTTTCACTAGGGCAGTTGTCTTGCCTTTTTTTGCTCAGCCTAAATTCCAAGCACCTAGGATAATCTATATTTGTAGAATAGATGGATGGCTGAATACTGAAAGCATGCCCGGGAGGTCGCTGTCAGTGCTATCCGGATCCCAGACTCTGGGAGAGAGCTCTAGACATGCGTTGGTCCTGTGTGCTCTTCCCATGTCTGCACTGGGGCAGTCTTTGGATAACGCGAGGCAGTAGGGCCGTGAGAGCATGTCTTCAAACCCAAAGTGCTTGGGTTTATGCAGTACAGCTGAGCGCTTCTTCAGATTAAGAAAGAATATGATTTTCATGTTCTTCACAGAGTCGTAATAATGGATCTTCACTTTAAAAATGAAACAAAGACAGTGTTAAAAATAATGAGCTTATGCAAATTTGGTGTGATGCTTAGATTAGAAGTTCACTTATTTTATTTACTGATTTTTTTTTTCCCCGCCAAGATCTTATCACTTTTGTTCTACAGAGGATGGCATTTGACATCAAAGCATTGCAGTCAAGATAATTTTTATAAAGAAAGAAGTGTTTTTCCTATAAATAAAAATGAGCTCTTTTTAATGTATAAGACCAGTGAAAACAATTTTTTCTCCTTTCCCTGAGTCTGAACAATAGATTCTCTTTTTTTGTCTTCTGAAGACAAATTGTAAGCTGTGCTTTGTCTCTGAAGAAGTATCTGAAAGAATACATTTATTATTCATGTAGGTATTCTCTTGAAACACAGAAAAAAGAGAGAGAGAGAGAGAGAGAGAGAGAGAGAGAGAGAGAGAGAGAACCTGCTTTTCTCAGGTTTTTGGAAGCTGGTCCCACCCAAAGCATGTGTGCATAGGAAACTGTCTATCCTGGCAGCTTACCTAAGCAAAGCTCACACTGTGTTCAGGATGGCCTTATAGTGCCATCAAAAATTTGCACAGATATGGATTCTTTTGAAAACTATCACTATTCCAATGCTTACTCTCCAGTAACTTCACACAATGACTTCCATCACATTAACTCCTCTCTCAGGTACCTTTATAACTTTGATCAAAGAGTTTATCTTTCTTTAAAGAAATTCAGAAAGAAAATTATCTTTTACTATAATTTCTTTATATTTGGCCATATAATTAATTACTAAAGAAATATATTAACTTTTGTTAAATAAATATCAAAATAACAAATTAGCATTATACAACATTGATCACTTTTATATAAATCTAAGTTTCATCATGATGTGTATATTTATTCTAGTTACATAAAATCAACTAAACTTCAGTATGCAAAGTGCAGTGCTTTGCACAACACCAACTCGAGAGCTATCTAATGTTTTGAAGTCAGGATACTTAATATGTGTTAGTTTGGGGAAAAATAAATAACATATCCCCGCTGTAGTTTTAAATATATTGAATGACGCCACTGTTCTCCATGTGGAGCACATGTCAGTTATTCACATCCTTGATCCAAATTTTGTAAACTTAACTTTGTCTCAAGAAAATACATCCCTAAAAATACAACCTGCTTTCAATTTGTTTCAGAACAATAGGAATCACTTTAAGAAAACATTCTTTACTGTTAGTCATCTCAAAGATGGCTGGGTAAAGAGTGTGGAGGAAAAGACAAGTCATTAGCTAGAGCTTCAGACTTTCGTGGGGGGACTTGCTCAAGCCTGGAGCACCAAATAATCCTTAAAATATCCGAAGCCTGTACCCTTGGTAGGAGCACATTCCTAATGGCCAGCTTTCTTAGTCAGACGCTAATAATACCCTCAACCTACTTGCTTTTTGCAGATATGTGTGACACAAAGTATGGTTAATTTCTGCTGAATTGAACCCATAATGAGGGAATTTATAATCAGTTTTAATGTATTTGAGACCTAAAGTATATTAGCCTTGCATCAAAGAGAATGATAAAAAGCAGCATTAATATGGGTGGATAGTAATTATTTCAGAGCTCATAATTATCCTCCAGTTAACTACAGAGAAATGGTGATATTTTTACGTCTTATAAAAAAGCCACTGTGGTCAGATTCTAAAATGTAAGAATGCATCACACGTCCTTCGTAAAGGCCAATACTTTGAATTGTACTTATGTTAATTACAAAGGAAATACTGTGGAATTAAATGAGTCTGATGTTCAGTATTAGGAATTCCCTTTACCTTAGTTAAGTTACCTGTTGTTTTCCCACTGAATCTCTTTATTGCCTATAGGAGATGTAAAATATAGTAATTACTCTCACTCCCTTTCAAAACGCCACAAAGTCTACTTTCTTATTAACTCTAATGAGAGTTATGTGTATGTTCTGTAGGGAAGAGAGACCTAATCAGGTTCCAAAGTAAAATAAATCACTTCCACACTCAGGCTTTAGTGGTCTCATTTGGTTTATGTTTTGATGCTTCAAGGTATCTGTTTTAAACCTCTAATATTGAAAAAGTAATATTTGTTGTTTAGAAAGAGGCATAAGCTGTGGTTATAATGTGAATGGTTTTCGCTCCTGTTCAAAGGAGGAACAGTTTACCCTGGGGGATGCGATGCTACTCCTTGTACAAGAGCACATAGCCCCTGGAATGCACATTTCTAATGTTCATAAGAAAATTCATGGCAGATATGTTTCACAATATTTTTTTAAATTTAAAATGTTTTAATATCAGTAATTACATCAAGTATATCTCTTAAGTATAAAGAAAAAACTGAGCCAGAGTCATTTGTTAAGAAGGAAGGAAGCCCAAGGCAGATGTCTGTTTTGCTTTCAACAACTGAATAGGGGGGCTTGAGACCCACAGCAGGGAGGGTATTTGGGGAGTCACAGACACACACTCACTCCACAGAATCGTTCTCAGAGACCCTCATGCTGACTTTCTCAATTTGTAACCCTGGACCCTCTCATTTGTTCTTAGTACCTTTTGGCATAAAGAGAGAAGAATCGGGTTATTATAGTCACTTTTTGCCAAATACCATTATCAATATTCTTCTTCCCAGGAAAGCTTTAAATTCACATGTGTAAAAATGGAGTTTAGAAAGTTCAGTTATGTTAGAATTACTGAGATGCTGCTGAAATCCATCCTTGGTGAACACCTTAATAATGCAGTTTTATTTACTATCAACTGGAGTTCTCTACTTGTAGGAATGTAGCCTAATCCTCCTCTAGGCTAATAATGTCCCCATGTAGTTACAATGCTGAGTAAATGCCTATGTGTTTTTCTGGCTTTTTCAAATTTGTGTGCATGCAATAGTTATCTCGCATCAGTTAGTAAAGCTACCTGAGTAGGGAGGAATTAGTAGCTAGAGGAGCAAAAATCTCTCTATCTTATCGTGTCTATGAGTTTTCCACTTAGGGCTACCCCAAGCCAACTAGCAACTGAGAAGGGCACTCATCCAAAGAACTAGAAGATCAAGTTTAACAGAACCCTGTATTATTGCATCCCATGAAAGCTCCACACGTAACAATTTGTTAAGCATTAGAAGCACGTAAAACCCCAGGCTCTGAGGCTGTAGAACCCGGATGATATCCATTAGAAATGTGACTGCTCTTGAATATCTTAGGAAGGCAAGGAAATGTTCTTCTGTCAAATCCCTGCACAAATTTGAGAGTTATTTGATTGTTGTGGGTTTTAATTGTGATGTGTTTGACATATATATCCAAATACAGGACTAATGAACTGATCATCACTGCCAGAAGTTTGAGTTTGTGATATTTGTTTCTGATATAGCCAAAATTAAGCCGATTAGGTAAGTGAGCAAAAATTCAAAAGTGGACAGTGATTTTGGCAACGATACACATCACTGTACTCAATATGTATTGCTAACTACTAAGTTAAACTGTATCTAGTATCCTGGAGGATAGAGTTGTGAAAAAATATTTTTGCTGTATTCAGCCAACCTCAGAAAAATAAAAACTTGAAGGTTAAGATTTTAAAATCTAAATTTCAAAGATGTTTTAAAGTTAGATATATTTCTAGGAGCAGGGATTTATCTCAGTGATTCTGGGGTCTTCCTGGCAAGTGCAAGGTCCCGAATTCGATTCCTGGTACTACATATTCCAGTGCCATATGTGGTGGCTCATGCCTATAATCCCAGCACTTGAGAGGGAGAGGCAGGAGAATTGCTGACTTTGAATCTGAGTTCAGGATCAGCCTGAACTACAAAGTGAGACCCTGCCTCAAAATAATTCTTTTTCTAGTACTCCAATTTAATAATTTAAAAATTTAAATTTAAAATATTCAGGACCTTCTTCACAAATGCAAGGTCCTGAGTTTCAACCCTGGTACCAAAAGAAATACATTAATTAATAAATGAAACATAATATTTATATTTTGGAGAAGTAATAACATTTCATGAACTAATCCCAAGCATGCTGTTTGCATTTGAAAGGGTCCTATTAAGGAAATACAAATATTTGTGAGCTTGCAGCTGAGCATCAATTAACATAAACCATTCCTTTCATCTAGGTTTCTCAGTGGAATGATTGCTGGCAGGTGTGATTATAAAAGTGTATCACTTAATTTATTAGGTGCAAATTTGACTATATTTTGAATGACCTACACCCACAAACTTACAAAAGAAGAATTCCCTGAATCTCTTCAATTATAGTACAAATTTCTGTTTTTCCAAGTTTGTTGTCTTTCTGGGTATTGCTATTTCTCAAAGTTGTCTCTGTGAAATGATGAAACATAACTGTGATACATCTGATTTTCTCTTTCTGGGATTGTGTGTGGTTTTTTTTTTTTTTTTTTTTTTTTTTTTTTTTTTTTTTTTTTTTTTTTTTTTTTTTTTTTTTTTTTTTTTTTTTTTTTTTTTTTTTTTTCCTTTGAGTGTCATATAGTAGGTTTAGGTTTGAATTACAATATAAACCATAGTACTCTTTAAGAAGACCAAATGGTCTTTCTTAAAATATTAACCATCTTTTCCTGTGAGGTATGCTTAGAGGGAATGCTTGCTTCTTTACTATTTATGTTATAGGAATCAGTATATATCTTTGAGTCCTTTCCTTCCTCCTTTTTATGATTCTTATTTTATGCATGACAAACTTCTCTTGCTTATTGCTATGTGGTTGGCTGTCTTTGAATGTGAGTGTCCTGTGTTTGTCGTGATTGCTTTTTGCATGAGGATTATGAAATGTCAAATAAATTAAATGGTTATGGATATAAAGGGGGAATGTGGGGCTTCCCTGGCTTTTTGTGTACTGAGAATGTTAATTATATGACATTTAAAATTACTTTCATATGGCCTTTGACTTCCTCTTCAGTGTGTTCCTTTATTCTAGCAAATTAGCATTGTTAAATATAATAAAACATTTATTAAACATTCACAGTGTTTTAATGCAATTATTCTTTTAACACATGATCCTATTATAAATAACTACAGTAGGCATGAAATTGCACAAGGGCATAATTTCATTATATTATTAAATTGATTATGAAATATCGGCCCTGACTCTATAACTACCTTAATAGGAAACACTGATTTGTATTGACGGTACCTTTCTCTGCCGAGTGATGAAATTATCTGTTGATGCATCTGCACAAGTGGAAATGTCTTCAGTCCACAGCTAATATTTCAATGAAAACAGAGGGCAAAATATTTGTGTAATGATAAGTAATTTTAAAGAGTCATAGTTTTTAAAAAATGTATATATTAAAAATGTGTAAAACTGAAGTCCTAATGCTCTTACAAAAAAAAAATCCTCAAAATATTCATGTCCCTATTTTTCTATTGTCATGATCTTGTCCCAAATTAAGTATGCATTTGACTTACGTTCTTTACTATTGTCATTTTTAAAATCAGAAATGACACTGATATATAGCTCTTTAATAAGACTGTTCAATTTTTGTATGCAGTGGGTATTTAAAAAGTCATTTTCTTTGTTTATGACTGAAGTTTCAAATCATAATATATTTTTATGTTGGATATGTTAAAAAGTCTATGAAATATTTGGGGGAACGGGTGTTTTTTGTTTTGTTTTTGCTTTTTTTTTTTTCTTAAAAAGAGATAATCAACTATGATGTAACCATTTCCCCCACTTTTTGGATATACCCCTGAGAATTTTAGTACTTACAGTTATTTTTTCCCCCTCAGTACTGTTTATTCTTGAATTGTCTTTTTTTTTTTCCCTCCATTTCTCCATTCTCAATCCTAGGTCCCCTTACAAAGAAACAGACAGATGGTTTAGGTGAGAATGACGGTGCTGAAGATGAAGGTATTTTTCCCACCAAATCTATTTGCATGACAAGGGCTTCAATCATTTTTCCCACCCTTTGCTATTTTTTTACTTCTTGTCTTTTTTTGAAGAGTTCTTTTTAATTCCCGTTTTTGATGTGTTTTGTCTTCTTGCTTGTTGTTACATATGAATATACATTTTTTTTAATTTTTAAAACGATGAATGTTAAGTTTTACATTTTGATGCCAACCATTAAAATGTTTTAAACAGAGGGGCTTTTTTTTTTTTTTTTTTTTTTGTTTTCTTGAACTGACTTTTGATCTGTTCCATCCCACTTTCTGACAAATTTGTCCACATTCTTTGAACTAACAATCTCTCCCTCTCAGTCTCTCTGTACCCATTTTGCATGTTTTCTAATCTATGTAAATATTATAACCATTATAAAAAAGTTTCATTTTTACATTTGGCTTTTGTTCAAAAAGAACCCCATATTGAATAAAATTTAAAAGCTGATATAAAGTGTTTCTTGAGCAATTTTTCAGATTATAAAAATAGTAGTTTCTATTGATTTGCTTTCTAGTCATATAAATAAAATAAAATCATTAATGTAAGAAGAGGCATTGTATCTATTTAGATAACCACTTAAGTCTTCTGAATTTATAGTATTTATGACAAAGTTTTTATGTATTTTTAAAGTAAAACATAAAAGATATTCTTTAATTCACAAAGACTATCTTTTCTCGATTGATAAATAAAATATTCACATTATTAAAATATCACCAATAATAAGCAATAAATTATTTCTCATTTTATTAGTGACCAATTGCTTTCTAATTTTATATAATTGTCACTGACTTTGTACACCTAAGTACACACTAGATTGATTTGACATTCTTATTCCACTCTACTTGGTGCTTGTCTTGTGTCTAGAGAAACCCGCTGATTCTTTAAGCTTATTTTTATGTCTTCCAAGGATGTATATTTTCCCATTTTTCTCTTAACTTTGCACTAATTATAACTTTTACAGGGGTAAATAATGTTATTTCAGATTTAAAAGTGATTTTATGAAACCTAGGAATTAAATTTCACAAAAATGTTAATGATTTATTAGAAAGGTTTTCTAAAATAAAACAATCCATGGCCACCAGAATTACCTGCTCCCTAAATTACAAATAATTCATAACTGAATGACTCTACTAAACAGTTCTGATTATTTTCATTGTTACATAAGTAATAAATACTTTATTAAAAATAAAGTATGAGGTAGAATACTGAAAGCATAACAATGTTATTTGGGTTTGATACTTTTGTAAATTTTTTAGCATTATTTTGTTTAAATGAAACAGGATATTTAATTAAAAATTCATTTACCATAAACCCTAGCAGTGGATTAAAGTTTAAATGCAAAGCGTTCATTAATATTTGAAATAAATCATTACATATGTGTGAGTTATAATTTTGAATGCTAAATAGATTTAAAAAACATTTATAATATCAAATTCAATTTTTAAAGCCCTGGAAATCTGATGGATTTAAAATTTCTGGACATTTATAGATTTTGTAGAATATACTTATCCTCATTGCACTGAAGAAGACTATGTCCATTTTTAGGCCTTGGAATGTGTTGAACACTCTGAAAATCCCAAATGTTATATATCCTTTGAAGGAATTCTTAGTATGTATCTTTGTAAATCCTAAAATTTCATTTCTTCACTTTAAAAATATTTTAATTGCTAATTTAATGTGACTTATTTTCCTTCTTCTTCTGGTTAAACAGCAACTGTTGATATTGACGTGTGGAGACAGACATCTCTGGGCAGCTACAAGTGAGGTCAACCCTTTAAACATAGATCTATTTTATAGACTTGTTTTAAAGCAAGTTTAACAGGTTTAGTTAACCAATAAAAATATCAAACTCCCCTATATAGGGCAGCAGCTAGTGTTCAGATTAAGTACTAAGACACACAAAGTCTGATTTACCAAATCAATAAATATTTGTTAAATGCTTAAAAGCATAGAATGACAAATCAGCCAATTACTGCATTAGATAAATGTTTTGAAAAGAAGGAAATGAATTCAAGTATTCGCAAGAAAAAACTGTACAAAGGTCTAAGCATCTTTTATTAAAAATTTTTTGAAAATTATTTTGTTGATTGAGGTGTGAATCAAAAGTCTAATTTCTTCATTTCTTTGTCAAATATTGAATCATTGGATATAAAGAGCAGAAATTACTTGATAAACTATTCTTTTTAATTCACACCCTTTGGATATTCTGATCATCTTCCCTTGGTTTCAGGGTCCCCTATCTCAGTGCACTTAGAGGTCCCCCTCAGCACTGTCCGGCCTTGACCCTCACTGACGTAAGCCACGGGAATGCTTCTCAGTGCATAACCCATGCTCCTAATTTTGTGTGTCCTAGACATCACACTTCCATCATCTCCAGGTCGAAGCACTAGAGTATCAGTTTCTTGTGTATTTTATAGTAAACAAATCAAACTCTGTACTTCACAGGCTCTTTCTGCCATCTAAATAAAAATCATCTGAAATGCTAAAACTGACTCAAAATGATATCTGAGATTTCTAATTATTTATTCTAGGAATCTAGGAGACTTTTATACAAAAAGTTAACATTACTCTTAGAACACCTTAATTTTAGCATTTCAAAATTCAGATGTAATTTTATATTCTGTACTGAGTTTCGTAGAAATTGTCCCACAGATATTTTGTGTTTCTTAAACTAAAAATGTACTTTTGTGTTGCATCCATTCACAAACACAAATTCAGCCAATATGTTTACTTTTCCCTGGTGATTCTGAATGATAAGCAAGGTTCACAAAAATGAATGAGAAGCCAAAAATGCATTGAAATGCCCTTTTGTACATATGGGGGAAAGATTTGATGGAGCTAGTGCTTCTATAAATTTAAAAATGTTAAATCCCAAATGCTCAACCACAGACAATTAACCATTTCACAGGTCCTTTAGGAAGAAAGAATCCAGTAGACATATTTAAGGACTTCTATGATTAATAATTATTCACTAGTATCATTAAAGGGTATTGTGATTGCAGACATTATTAGGCACAAGTAAATTCCTCTGAACTGTTCTAGATGTGTTGACACATTCTACATTAGTGTGAAAATTGTTTTGTTAGAAAGATGAAATATGTACTAAAGCTTAAAATCAAGGAGCTTACTCAGCGTCCAAGTTTGTTATTTTGTCAACTTAAAAAAAAAAAAAACATTTAAAATAATTTCATAACATTTGCAAAAAATAATCATCAATGCATTAATTCTTTCATACAACCCCACTCCTTTCGGAGTCTCTTGAGCTAAGCAAGATTTTAAAACATTGCAAATAACAAAAAATATAATTATGCTGGATGAAGGTTTGTAGCTTCACCAGACCTTGCCTAGTATTCTGAGAATTGCTTAACCTTACAAAAAGTGTGTAGCAGCAATTAAACAAAACAGAAATAATAATTTAAGTACATACTTCATATATTCCATACTATTTATTAGTGGCTAAAAGATAAAGTTTAAAAGGACAATTTGGCTCTAAAAATTTTAATATAAATTATTAAAATGCATTTAATATATTTCCAATAGCGATCAATGAACCATTAAAATTTTATCATTAAAATGATGGTAGAAGATAGTATTCAATGGAAAGTTTTATGATATGTTTCACATAAAATATCTAATTTTAATACAAAGTAAATAGTAATCATCTGATATTTCTACAGCTACTGTAATATCAAACATACAGATGATGTAAAGATGAACTATTCTGACAAAACACTATGTGAAATTTATCCTAATCTCTAAGGATTCTAGTTTCCCAAATTTCATTAGCAATATTAAATCATATCATGTCTAAGAATTTTATCTTAGTATTTAATATTTCATATAATGTTATCAGTGTTTCTTCAAGTCAAAATAATTATTTCCAAAATACTAGACTTTTATAAAACTTTTTAAAAGGATTTAGCATATCAAATTCCTAGGTAAGGCTGAAGTGTTCAAGATGTTTGAAAATAACCATTTGGAAATGAGAATCATCAAACTATCCCTTTGAATCCTATTCTCAAAGAACAATCAATTCCATTCAACATATCTTCTAGAACCTTTCATCAGACTCTCAGTGCTGCCTGGAAATGCCCACGTCATTGTACTATTAAACATCAAGTGCGACAGGTCTTCTCAGTGTGTGTCTGTATTGTTTTCCAGGTGAACAGGGTGGTTCTACCACGATTTCATTACTGTTCACAGTTGGTGCTTTGTAATTCTATGTAATTTTAATTAAAGAAGAATTCTGAAACAGCCTCCCTCTGTGCTACATCCCAGCATACAATTAGCAGAGTACAATGTCTGCTGTGAACAGTCAGTTAATGATTTCAGTTTAATAATTTATTATTGGTTCTTCAGTGCCAACCATACTAGAAAATTCGGAAGCTAAAACTGAATCTAACAAGCAGGCACTTGAGTGCGTTGTTTAACAATTTCAAAAGGATTACATCCTCTGTGCAAGTCTAACATCTGCACAAGTCCCCGATCTTTACATTTTCTCTCCTGAGAATTGCAACAGAAAATATATTTAGGTTTCCTTGGTAAATGTAGCTGTGTCTAGCGGATGATGGTTATGTCAAAGCACCCTCCTCTCACTACTTAAAAACAAGACATTTTTCTTAACTACACCCTTGGAGGAAGGAGGTGTGGCTGAAGGTTTATACACTAGTATTAAGACAATTTAAAATAGTCTTTTTCATGAAAGTCTCTAAGTCCCACCCTGAGCCATTTCCCAATTTAAAAATCTGGGCCAAATATTTAAGCTGCAACTCTGATCCTAAAATCAAAGACATCATTTTATTATTAAAGCATAAAAATGTATATATTAATAATAATATCATCTAATAGGAATCATAGTTGCTAAATAATCACCAGTTCTTTCAATAAGTTGTGCCACAGAAGTTGACTGTGAAACTTGCAGTCTAATTAGAAAGTTGTAGGAGAATCCAGTTTGATAAAAAACAATTTAACCTTAGTTATAAGTAAAAGAACAAAAAATGGGGCCGGGGATTTAGCTCAATGGTTCCGGCGCCTGTCTTGCAAGCGCAAGGACTCGGTTTTGATCCCCTGGTAACCACATACCACACTGGGCGTGGAGACTCACACCCAGCAGCAACCAGTACCACATACCACAGTGGTGGGTGTGGTGGCTCACGCCTGTAATCCCAGCACTCGGGAGGCAGAGAAAGGAGGACTGCTGTGATGTGAGTTTGAGGCTGAGCTCAGGGCCAGCCTGAACCACAAAGTGAGACCCTGTCTCAAAAAAACCAAAAAAAAAAAAAAAACCAAACAAACAACAAAACAAAATAAACAAACAAAAAAAGAACAAAAAATGTACTTTTGATGTAGTTTTAAATGACATTCAACACTGATATTAAAAAAATAATATGTCTGGTGCAATTTTAACAGAAATAAAAATTTAACAGAAATATTTTATTTACATTCAAATTTATAATTATACACATACATATATTTCAATTTACATAGTAAGTACAAATGTTGGACAGATTGACTTTTTCTATAGAAATTCATGCATATTTCATACCAGTTAAAATGATCAGGTTTTCTTTATAAATCATTTCTAGACCTTTATTAAAACCTTTGTCTTAGAAATGATGAAAGATTTCCTAAGACTTCATCTTAGAAAAGCAAGTGTATTTGATTAAAATTTGAAGTTGTAGAAATCATGGTACCACACCAATTTTTGCACTTTATCCTTGAACTTAGCTCTATCTTATCACATGTATACATGATTAAAACAACAACAACAACAAAAGAAACAGAGGCAAAGTGAAGGTTAAGAATGCATTAGCTACAGGAAAAGGTAGGGGGAGAAAAATGTAATTTAGTTGTTTTCTTTTCCCAAACGATAAGTGAAATAAATGGATAGCCTAAACCTTCTAAAAAATAATTTAAGTAAAATTCACCTAAATGCAACAATAGTTGCTCAGGTCCCCCTGAATTTACTGCCTACCCCTTCCTTTGACAATCCTTAAGCAGTTAAATGTGACTTCTTACATGAATAACATAATTTTATAGTTATGTCCAAAAACAGCATAAATGGCAGTTTAATCATGTTATGTTTGATACAAGACTTTTCAGTAAACAACAAAAAGAAAAAAAAAAGTTTATTCACAGCAGAAATGAAATTATTGTCCTTAGTGTATGGTTCATAAATTCCATGTGACACTTTTTAAAAAATAACCTGAAGAGTCATTGTCATTATTTTCCATTTTTAGCTTTACTGTCACTTCAGGAATTAAACAAGTTACACCAAAATTTACACCAACTTTCATTTTTGTCCAAGATGTGCAATTCCATTTATAATTTGAAAACACAATTTTAGAACATGGATGTGCCTTTTGCTCTATTCTGCAAGAGCTCTTACTCTAATTGCTTAAGAAACACTTTGGCAAAAACAACAATTTTGAGACCTATGTTAAAATCATCCCCTACTCTCTCTGAAATTAAACATGTCTCTTTGTTTCCTTGTGTGCTTTTTTGGAGGATAAGAACCATTGCCAACCATTTGTCTTTTAGATATCCGGGACAGTGGAGGCCCCAAACCAGTAATGGTATATATCCATGGCGGCTCGTACATGGAAGGCACTGGGAACTTATATGACGGGAGCGTCTTGGCGAGCTATGGCAATGTGATTGTCATCACGGTCAACTATCGCCTTGGGGTACTTGGTAAGAAATGTCTCTTTCATCATTAACCCATGAAGTATGTGATGATTTACTTTTGACTTGTTTTTGCTTTGTTTCTGCCTTATTTTATGCTTGTTGACTTTTGGATCCAAAATTTCTGGTAGTTCCAATGAATTCTCTGAATTTTCTTGAAGTTTGTGATAAAGAACAGCAAAGAAAGAATTTAAATCATGAAACTAAATGAAAATGAAATCATTTACACTAGGGGAGAAAGTATTTTCTAATTTGGCTTCTTTGGATAATGAAAGATGATAATGGAGGTGTCTTTGTTAAATATAGTCCCTCCCTGGTGGGCTGGGGAATTAGCACAAGAGATATTATGCCTATCTTGGAAATGCGAGGGCCAGACTTTGATCCCTGGTGCCAGAAAAAACAAACAACTAGTTTTTGGATCAGTTTTGGTTCCTTCTACTACTAGTTTTTACAATGTTATAAAATTGCTTGCAGTCCATTATGAGCTTAGGCACAAGCTAGAATAAAGGTTATGGTCTGTTCCAGAATATGTGCATCTACTGACTTTATGAAATGATGGCTTTCTGTTATTTTGTAGGCTTTTTATTTTTTCATCCTAAAATAATTTGGAGTATTTTCTTTGGATGCATTGTGCTTGAGGTTTTTAATTTGGGAAAATGTGAACTGACTTCAGAAAGTGACAAGGTGTTCAGTTTAATATTTCCTACTGTTCCCGAAGGAAAGTAAAACCAAAGTAGAGATTCTTGATTTTGAAGAAAAGTATAGAAAATTATTATTTGCACAGTACTTTTTCATTTAGGCTGAAGTAGGCATATTGTTTCATGTAATGGGTAGTTTGGAAAACATAACTATACTATTCTGTAATCATAAGTTGGTTATAAAATTGTCACAATTTAAGATGTAAGATTACTACATAATTTATTAATCCTGTGACATATGTTATTTTAGTTAATAGGATTTACTAAAAAACGTATACATAAGAGATTTGATTCTTAAGTTTCCATTATTTTCAAAGTCCTATCCCATTCCTACAGACTCAGAGAGTATAATATATCATTTTATTTGGACAGAAATATTTTATTCTTCATTCTCTGTTCCAAAATATGTTTGAAAGGAATTTGAATTGTATGTTGTTTTGTAATAACTTTTTAATATTACATATATTTAACCATATTGAAAATCATATTTTCCTTCTTCAATGTTATTCTAACTTCTTTATACTCATAATACTGTATTTATGCTTATAAAATAGATTAATTTTGTCCGTTGCAGATCTTTGGGAAGGAAATAATTTTATTTGTGCTTGTTGGCTATTTTGAAATTTGGAGCGTGGTATATTATAAACAAGATAAACTGTTGTTTCAGGTGACCTTTTAATGTCAGGGGTCAGAGATGAATGTTTTCTTATCAATGCAAACTGTACATATTAGAAGATGTGTGTAATGATGTGTTCATAATGACTATATTAATTATGTTAATGATTTCTTATAAGCCATTATAATATGAAGGTTTCAGCATCCTCAATTCTTTTCAGTATTGTTGCTAGTACAGTTTTTGTTTGTTGCTATTCTGATATTGTTTTGAATTTCTCTGGTTGGCAAGTATTAACCAATTTGTTGATTAAAAATTTAAAATTAAATGCCTACTGTGGTTACAGAGCTTTTTTAAAAGGCTAAAATATCAGATTAGTTTATATGTTTATTTTATTTAAAGATCTCTCTGGCCACATCTCACATGGTTCTTTTGTTTTATTCAGCTATACTTTATTGTTAAATCAGTTTTGTTTTTTATACGTTTGCTTATTTTTCTTCATCTCTATCTCTCTGTGTCCTCTCTCTCTCCTTTTCTTTTTCTTTCCTCTTCTTTCTCTTTTTTTTATCTCTTTTTTGAATCCTGTCTATATCTTTTCTTTAAATGAATGGTTGTACCATAGGATGCCAAATCAACCAGTTAAAAAATGAGTGCTTGGTCTGTATAATGGCAATCTCAGTGCTGGTAAAGGACAATTTTCTGTTAAATATTTGTTTTGGTCATACCAAATCCTAAGTTTTAATCTGTTATTGACTCTTTATTCCTCTTAAACACAGGATAATCAACCCAAGGCTGTGTTTTAATGATTGTCTCTCAGTATGATGAGGTACACACTCTGTAAGTGAACATTTTCAGGCGTATCTTGATACATTCATACTACAGCAGATGAGTTTGGGCCACTTCTAAAAATATGTAATAGCATTTCAGTTATAAAATGCATACCAATATCTAGTGGCCAAGGTTCCAGTTTAAAGTAATTCATGTTTAAGGGTAAAATATATTCATCATAATGTAAGAACAGTGCAGAATAAAATTATATATCATAGGATAATATTACTCTCATGATCTAGTAAAACTCAGAGTTAGTTCTCCCAGCCCCTTTTGTGGAGGCTTTTTCCTGAGTAATAACCTAGATTACAGCTATTATTATGTTACATCTCTTTCTCCCTCTAGAAATGCTGTTAGTGGTTATGAGAATAACTGCTAGCAAGGCTGACACAAAGTTTGACATCTTTCCACTTCTTACAATACATTTCTTTGTACTCAACCAGTCTTGACAGAAACTTCTCTCATATTTAAAATCTTCAAAATTTCCTGTCATATACATCATCACACAGTACCATAAAATTATTTGTAATAATTAGTAGTATAGCACTATTCCAATTTTTATTGCTTGGTTATTAAAAAGCATCATTTTGTGACTTAGGAAGAAATATTTTTTGTGTATTCTTTTATTCTTTGGATTATTGAGACAAGTTCTCACTTTGTATTCCAGGCTGGTCTTGAACTCATTACTGGTATGTAGCTTAGGCTCTCCTCAAACTTATAGCAAACTTCTTACTTCATCCTACAAATGCAGGCATTACAGGCATGCATCCCCAATCCTGGCCTGATAATGCATTCTTACAGAAGAAAATAATTGATAGTAATTTTACTGATTGTATATATTTTGTATATATTCTCTTATGGACAATAAATAGAAGAGGATAAAGAATAAAGTGTTATTTATGTGAGATGTTATGCACTAATATTTTTGAAAATAGAAACTATTCACATTATAATGTGCTTTCAAATTACAAAAATGAAAATATGCAATGCCATTTAGTATTAAAACATATTTTAACAGCTCTCCAAATTTAAAATAAATTTATTAATTACTTTCAGTACAAAAGGAAAATTTTAACACTGCTCAGACAAACAAGACTCATTTTGATTAACTACATTTGTTTTAATAAGAATATTTTGTAGAGAGTTATGTTATCTTATTGTGCAATATATAATTCTTCCTCATGCAATTCATTTTACAGAATGTCTGAGAAATATTGATATATCTTGAAATTTGATAAGATTTTACAAAAGGATCTAAGTAAACATTTTGGTAAGAAATATACTACTCATCCATGAAGAAAACTTTTGAAGCAATCTCCTATCTACTGGTATATAAAAAAATGGTTTATTTTATAATGTCATGCATGACTAATTCAAAACAAACTTTTAAAAACTTTATTGGATATAAATTATAATAAAATATTAAATATATTTAAATTCTCTCAGAGGTAGTTAATGAGATTTGTTAATTCTTTAGACTACAATTTTATGTGTTAATAATGCTTCAAGTGTTATCAAATAACAGAGATAATTACAGCTTTGCTGGAGTCAGTCATCAAGCAGATAACACTTGCTTAGGCAATATTCTGTGAAGAATTGAAAGTAGTCAGCACTGTCCTTATTTTTAAAGAGCTTGTGACTTAATTGAAAGGAGGAATCATTGATTTAACTACAGTGGAGAGGAATCATTGATCTTGTACTTTGAGTTTACAATAATACGTCTCTTAAATCATTTACATATACAGTCACTCTATACACGAAGGGACAAATCAGAGCAACAGAACAAGGAAGCATGGAATATCAAATGGAATTATGATGGTGCAGTAACTGAGATCTGTATTTGACTGTCAACAGCAAAGATTTGGTGAAGTCCATGTCACACTCACAATTTAAAAAGAAAAATATTTAGTATCACAAACAGTAAAAATTTTTTTCTTCTTGTTTTCTCTCTCTCTCTCTCTCTCTCTCTTTGTTTTTGGTGTAGTTCTTATTTTCTTATTTTCTATCTGATCCACAAATTCTAAAACCAAAATAATAAATAGCAACCTTATATTCAGGAGTAATATATAACTTCATTTCAAATTTTTATGAAGAAAATGTCCTACTATTCAAGTTAGAGCTCAGGATAATACAGGGAGTCACTAGACTCTTTGAGTCCAGAATGACTTCATGGATTTGGTAGCACTTGATCAAGACCATGGAAAGTGACTTATCCTTGGTTTTATTTGAAGGGAAGCCAGAAGGCCATTCTTTACATTGAATCACACTCCTACAATGAAAAAAGTATATGTAATTGTGACAAATATACCCACAGAAAGGCGTTGCCAAAATCATAAAACAGAGAAAAGGACACAGAGACTTGGGTCATGTTTACAATTGAACAAAATTTTAAAACATCAGTATTACAATTGAACAAAAATATACATCCTAGTTGGCAATGAACAGAGTAATAAGAGTAATAGGATAAATGTCATGATTATCATCATATAAAGCAAAAGTATAGTAAGAAGAAAAAAATATATAAATAAAATATTCCTTATTTTTACATTATATGGAAAATCATGACATGGCTTATACTGATTTTATATGGGACATAGAGCAAAGTCAGTATGGTATGAAAATCTTTATATTATTAGAAGATGTATTAATATCTCTAGTGTGGGTTTATTTATAATATTCTTCTGTAAGAACCAAAGACATAATAAACACTCAACTTCTATAGTGTTATTTGAAGAAAGAGTTAACTAAATCCAACTGATTAAGATATTTAGTTATTTTTTACAATGAGAAAAGCTAATCCCAGTTTAAATGAATGGACCTTTAGTTTGGTCCATTGATTTCTTTTCCTAAATATCAGTTGTCCAATTTGAGTTTTAATGAAGGTTGTATGATAGTCAATTTTAGATTAAGTATTAAAATGAGCTTCTTGAGTAGAGATATTCTTTGTCTTTGAGATTAAAAAAAATCAGATAGGTAATATTATTTTTCTTTTGCCTACACCTTCCAAAATAATGTTAGGTGGCTTAGAACAAAGTTAACAGTGTAGTTATATCAAAAACTTGAAAAAATCTTAAAGTCAGCTCAGAAGTTAATCTACAAATTAGTTAAAAGAACATAGAAAAATTATCTTAGTTGCCAAAGTACACTTATTTTAGTTTCAGGAATATGAATAGATGTTATGCAAATTATTGAGGATCTTTTCAGAAAGATAGACCTGATTCTTACTATGTTCTTAGTAACATGGGAAGATAGAAAATAAATGAAAAACTATAGAAATAATACAACTTACGTAGATACTGACTTGGTGAAAATCAGCCTTCTTTACAATCACCTCTACCAGCCCAGAGGAATGACAATTACTATAAAAAGAAGTTGCTGTATTCCAGAGACTCACAAAAGGATTCCTCAGGAGGTGACATTTTTAGGTTTCCATATTTTTACCTACTGAGTGTCTAGATTTCTCAAAAGCCTCAGATTGTTCACGAGCAACGTTTTGTGAACAGGACATAGTTAACTCATTCCGTCCTGTGCTCTTGCTTCATTACACGGCCACAGGGTTTCCTCCTTTGTCTTTTTTACTCACTCTCACTTTCTCTCTGAAGCGATCATCGTGTTCTGACCTCTAAAACTCCATTAAGCAGAACCCTGAAGTTCCTTTCCTGCTCTCTCTCTCTCTCCGATGTTTCTCAGGGAGGCTTCATGCTTTGCTGTAAATACCGTCCCTACAAAAGTGACTTTTCAATTCTGTAAGTGCAGAAACTGAAATTCCAGAACTGATCATTCTGCAGACTTTGGACTTGTGACTCTGGCACACAGCTTCCCCTGGGGGTCTGACGAATGTATCAAGATGAGCACAGTCAGACGTGTTGAGGTCCTCAGCCTCCCTCATGGGATGGGCTTCCACATCCAGGTTATAATAGTTGCAACAACAGGAGAAACCATAGTAAACATTTTCATTTGAGGCTCATATTTTAAATGTTTGAAGCAGTTTTCATAGTTAACAACAATGAATTTTCACAAAACACCCCATGTGGTATGATAGTTATTTTCAACATTTTATAAATACAGAAACAAATGTGTAGAGAGGCTGAGTGAAAGGAAGATCAAACAGCGTTAAATGATGGCGACAGAATTCTAATTCACCCGGGCTGTGCTTTACTCCAACACGGTGTTGCTGGCATCGCTCTCACTGTCCTGATTTTCCTCTCGGATTCATCTCGCTCCTTTATGTTCAACATCCAGTTAATAAGATTTTGTCATTGAATTATTCCGTCCTAACTTCAGTGCTCTTCCTGTCTGTTTTCTTCATAAACAATCTAAGCCATGCCTCCCTAAACTTCTTACATTATTCCTCTCTTTCACTTTTGCTCTCTACTTGTGATCCATTCTGTACACGGTGAAATCAGATTGTCTTTGAAGTATATAAATCATACCATCTCCTTTCTCTGCTTAACACTCTCCAAAAATGGCTCCCTATTATTCATTGAGAAGAAAATTAAACTAATTTCCTGCCTTGTCAGGCTAAATCTTGCATGGCCAAGTCTCAGTTTCTATCTGTCAATTCAATGCAGAAGTTCTTGCTGTCTGTGCAGCTACTCTTCATGCACATCAAGTTCATGCCCATTTTAGGGATTTGATATCTGCTGTTATCTCTGCCCCAGATATTTGTGGGATCATTTGCATACATCTTTTCTAAAAGACTGTTCATCTTCATTTGAGCTAAAAAGCCAAAATTCCACAAGTCGTGCCCTATAAAATTATCTGAGGCACATTTACCATCTAATAGCTTTATGTTTATACAAGGAATGTTTGTTTTATTAATGTCTAGTTCCCTAACATAGTCATTGGCTCGTAGCCTTTCTTTGGAAAATATGGAATGCACTGGATCTTGAGCATGAGTGTCAGTGGGTGTTGATTTGCTGTGGTCCTAGAATGAAAGAGAAGAGGAGGAGCCTCTGGGTGAAAGCTGAAAGCAGGAAGGTGCCTGGCACAGGAAAGGACCTGAACAAACAAACTGTGGTGGAATGGTTTGAGAGGGGAGTGAGCCCAGGTAAATCAGGCTGAAGACAGAGCCACAGCCTGTTCAGCATCGTGGTAAAGACTTAAGACTTTTGAGAAGAACAAGAAGTATAGAATATTGAGTAGATAACTAATATGGCAAATTTTATTCAAATATATTCTTAAGTAATTTTGACTTTAATCAAAGTTGAAATTCTGTAATGGAATGACAAATTCTAGCCCATATTCATCGATTAGGGATGACCAGTATTGATAAATGCTGCAGATATTTTGTTCATTGAGTCTTATACATGAAGTTAACTCAGATAGGTGTGAAAATCTTTTTTTTTTAACAATGTAAAGGAGATTTTGCCAATTCTCTCTCTCTCTCTCTCTCTCTCTCTCTCTCTCTCGATAGTGAAATTTATCAGAACAGTATGAAAACTTTTAAATTTCCCTGGAAGAAATTAAAAAATGTGATTTGTTTTATGCCAGACATTGGATAATGTAACTGGCTGTAATATAATAAGCTATATTCTGATGACTTCTTATAATCCTAACATTTTTAATAGGCCTCATTTGAGTTGTCCTAAAAATCAAAGTTCTTGTTAACCATCATAAATAGTCTTTGGGCAAATCCTGGAGAAATCAAGCAGTGTGGGGCTTGTGATTTCCTTGAGTTATTAAGAACAGTGACTTGAAATAAAACCAGATATCAGAGAATACAACTTTTCCTCATTGCTAGTCAAGGTATTTTTCCGAACACCTGTTTTCCGATACTTACAGGACTGTAGGCAGACATTTCATAGGCAAGGATATACCGATCTTCCTTTTCTGCAGAAGGTATATTTCATTCATTCATTTGTTCATTTATTCATTCATTCATTTATACATAAATGACACAGTTAAGTGCCTACAGTCAGTTCCTAGTAGCTGATGTTCAGTGTTGAAAAACAGACTCAACCCTTTCTCTTTGCAATTCAGAGTAAGGAAGAATGACATTAAGCAAAATAGCAACACAAATTATGAAAAATTTGTATTTCTGAGAGATTGCAAAGACAAAAACGAAGACTGAGACTCTCCTACCTTGCATGCTACCAGGTTTGTGGAGATTTTTCTTTATGCATTTGCAAAGGCAAATATTCAAAGGCAGGTAAATTATTTCTAAGTCATCTTAAAAGATGGAAGAGAATGAGAAACAGAACAAATTGTTTAAAATAGTAGTTGTGTTAAAAGTATAAAAATCTAGGCAAATAGAGTGCATAAATAATAGTGAAAATTGCTTTACTTTAATTAAAAGAGCAAATTTCTCAAATACCCAGCATAGGCAGAAAACATCTCTGGGGAATGACAAACCCTGGATAAATACTGTATCTGTGGAAGGGAGGGAAACCTTTGGACTTTGCAGAGTCAATTGAAAATTTTTTTCCAATTGGCCCTATATGTTTGAGGAAATCTATAGTGTAAAAGTTAGTAGGTTTACTGTTTGTTTGTTTTTAAATGAGGATTTGATTCTTTTCCTCAGCCAAGGTCAATTTTCTTTTCTGTTTCAAACAATAAGAGTTTAGATTTTTTTCTTTTTTTTTTTTCAGGTTTGCTCTAATTTTGAATAGTTTTTCTCCCACTCTCAAGGGCTTCCTCAGCTAGAAGAAAGGCGATGCTTGCCTCCGTTCTCTGACCCGGAGACATGATCCCTGACTTCCACCCACGTTCACCAATTTGCCTTAAAAAAAGATACCAATTTCATCTGCCCACACATGTTGTTTCTTTTTTCCCTTACTTTTTCTAAAGTCTTTCTTTCAAAGGCTTACTGTATAAACACTGGATACTGCTCTTTTGTCTTTGCCTTTTTACTTTTAATTGGCTCAGTTCAGTCTTTGGTAAAATACGTTACATTAGTCTTCTTCTCTCTTTTTTCATTGTTCCCCTGGTCATCTTAGTCGCCAGATGGGCTTCCAGCTGCCACAGACCCACATCTCACTTCACAGCCAGACCCCATCCTTGAAAACACAACGGAGCACATGTTTGCTTTCACTTTTCCTGTGTCACATGTCTAAAGTGTTCTCACTGACTCAGAGTCATCCAGACTTTACCTCCTATTCTTGGTCAGCCAGAATATGTTGTTTTTCCTCTTTTTTTTTTTTAAGCAAACTTTACCATTTGCTGTACTCAGCTTTCAGCACCATAAATATAAGAAAGGTTTATTTCAGTTCATGGCCTCAAAAGTTGTAGTCCATTGTCATTTACTTGACCCTGTAGCTCTAGGCAGGTGACAGGGCAGAACAGCACAGGGAGTGGATGAGAGTTCCTAGTCTCAGCGTGGCTGGGAAGCAAATAAAGAGAGGAGCCAGGGTTCCAGGATCCATTCCAGAGCACAGCAAAGAGTAAACTTCCTTCCGGCGTGCCTCACCTTCTAGAAATTTCACCATCTCCCAGTGAGACTGGCAAATCATCCATCAGCACATGGCCTTTGGAAGACATTTACAATCCAAAGCACAACACATACTGGTCTCTGGGAAGTTCCATCTACGTCTTCTGGAGCATTCTCCTCCTTGCCTACTGGAACTGTTTCTACCTACTCACATGTTATGTAAAGCATACTTTCCTAAACATTATAGCTCAGTCTTTCAGATTGTCAGGTATACTCATTTTACCTGAAGATGTCTGCTGTATCATGTTACCTTTTCTCAGCATGTTCCCAAAGTCAGCCTCAAATGGGATGGACCAAGATAGTGTTGGTCCAAGAAATACTAAAATATATTCTATAGAGAGGATTTCTGTGTATGTGTTACTCCGTAGATCACATTTCTCATTTGCTTTTTATAGGAATAACTGATTATTTCACTTTTTTGATGAATTTCTATAGGAGTAAGTCAGAGAATTAAACAACAAAGAAGTATTCAGTGCCAAGCCCAGTTAATTGACAAGCCTTAGGAAAAAGACATGATTTAGCTAGATTTTTAAAAGCAGTAAAATCAAAAAATTCAGAAATTTAAAACTTTTTTCTATTTTATTGTTCTCTTAAGATACCTATTTTCTCTATTAGCCTTTTAATCTTTCTGCTGACCATTCCTTTTGTTTTCAGTCATTACATGGTAGTAAAAATTATATTTTCAGAATGAGAATACCAGTTTGAAATCTGGCTCATGCTGGTAACTTCTGTATAACTTCAGTGAAACAGAGTAACCAAGGAAATGCTTAGCTGCATTGAGATCAATGAATCTGAAAAATATCTTTGTATTACTTTGAAGGATGCAAATTTACATGTGTATAGGTTAAAACTTGGATTTTCAGTCTACTCTTGAATTTTTTCCTGTGTTATAGATCAATTCTTTCAAATGTTCTTTGTGTAAATTTCTCCATCCACTCACTACTGTCTTGGACCAGCACTGTCCAATAGAAACATATTGCAAAGCACACAAATGGTATTAAATCATAGAGCAGTTATATTGATGAAAAGTAAAATAGACAAGGAATATTAATTTTCAAGCTTTGTTTATTTCTACCTAACATATCTAAAATATATCTAAATTAAATTAGCATGAGATGATTCATGAAATATTTTGTATTTTGTACTTTCAAATATACTGTGTACTTAAAACTAGTAGAAAATTTTGAGCCAGATGCTGGTTTCAACTGCTAAGGTGAGTTTAATCATATCAAGCAATATAGTATGTTGATAGGAAAACATTATTACATATTGCTACATTTAAAAACTTTTTAAGCTAAGGCTAACTAAAAATTTCAAATGCAGTTTCTCAATAATATGAGCCACGTTTTCTTTTTTCTTTTTCTTTCTTTCTTTTCTTTTCTTTTTTTTTTTTTTTTTTTTTTTTTTTTTTTTTTTTTTTTTTTTTTTTTTTTTTTTTTTTTTTTTTTTTTTTTTTTTTTTTTTTTTTTTTGAGACAGGGTCTCACTTTGTGGTTCAGGCTGGCCCTGAGCTCAGCCTCAAACTCATATCACAGCAATCCTCCTGCCTCTGCCTCCCGAGTGCTGGGATTACAGGCGCGAGCCACCACGCCCAGCACTGTGGTATGTGGTACTGGTTGCTGCTGGGTGTGACTCTCTACGCCCAGTGTGGTATGTGGTTACCAGGGATTGAACCCAGGTCCTTGTGCTTGCAAGACAGGCACTGGAACTACTGAGCTAAATTCCCGGCCCCTCTTTTTTCTTTTTTCTTTTTTTTTTTTTTTTAATTTAAACCTTTATTGGTACATTATGAATACACATCATCATCACATTCAGCATTGAGAGTTTGTACCAGAATATGACATGACTTGATTCTCACCTTTTTCCCCTTTCTCCTACCCTGCATACCCCACCCCCATATACATAATCTTTGTTTCCTTTATTATCACATTCTTTTTACCCTCATTATTTACCTCTGCACCCTCTTTCCTTTTAAATATTTTCTGTTTCACAATATCAACTATACATATTACAACTCATTTACAACTTCATTTTCTCATACCAGAGAAAAGATACTTTATTTACACATCTGTGACCTATTTATTTCACTTATGAGGATGTCCTCAAGGTACATCCATTTGAGGATGAATGACTCAATCTTATAATTTTTTAACTGCAGAGCAATACTTCATTCTATAAAAGAACAATATCTTCTTTATCCAGTCTCCAGATCATGGGCTTTTGGATATGAGCCATTTTTTAATGGCCATGGTTGTCTATGAATACTGGCTGTCATATGGAATGGGGCATAGCACCCTAGTGCTGGAAGCAGACTTGTCTGATTATATACAGATGTTAAATTTTTGGTGCAAGAACTCCTAGTTCACAAAATAAGTTGCAAATTACATGCATTTACTATGATACTAAACTATTTTATACATAATTAAAATATCTAGAAGACAAATATAAGGGTTAATTTCTACTTTAAAATAATGACATATTATTAACTTAAATTCTTTTAAAATGTATATGTTAGAATAAACTTTACTATTTTAAAGACATTTATTTAATTTTTCATCTCTTTGAATGGAGGCTTAGAAAACTTCAACTCAAATTAATGTTTGGTTTTTAATGGCTGGTACTGCTGAAAAAGATAATTCACAGAAAAGCACAAGATGTTTAAGGAACAGTTCATTATTAATCATATTATTTTTAAATTTACATGTTTGTCTTCCTTGATAATTCTGATGGCTGAATTCTTGTCAAATAGAATTAAATTTTCATGGTTTCTATTTTTTAGAGGGGATAGGCCCACTTATATGAGCAAAATAAGAAAGTCAGCTTTGTCATTTTTATGGGGCTCAATTCTACTTGTAAAATCTTCAATCTTTGGTTTATTTGCAAGAATTCTTTGAAGGTAGTTGTCCAATGTGACTGTTAGTTTTATTAAAGTCAGATAATATAGACACCAAATCCACTTAACTAGGCTTATACAATCTGCAATATGCTCTCAAACACTGAAAGCCAACAAAAACATAACAGGTTGCCAGGCAACGCCCCCTCCGAAGACCTCGTGCCCTATAGATATGTGACTATTGTTGTGTGTCACTTAACTAACCTCTCTCCTTTGCGTTCTCAGAGAAGGTGTCAGAGTGTATCTTAGAAAGCTAGTAACCTTTTTTTTTTTTAATAAAAAATAAATGTGAATAAAAGCTTTACCTACCTCTTCCCAGCATCTTATGCATCACTCTGTGTCCAGGTTGGTGAGCACATAAATACATAAATACCAGACTCTTGACCTAACTCAGAGTACCCTGTAGTATCATGAGCATGATTGGGGACAAACACTGTACTGATGAGATCATGACTTATGTTTTTTCCTCATTGCTTCTAAATGAGTAGCAATTTCAATGTCTTTTTACAAGTGAATTTATATTTCATTGACTAATATGGAACATTATGATTTTCTAAAGGCAAATCACATACTTTAGGTGTGTTCTTTCAGCTCTGTGAATATTTTTTAAAAATCCAGTAATTTGGGAACCAGGAAGTGACCTGCCAAAGCTGCTTAGACTTTCTTAAGTTTGATCCTAGCAGGGAAAAATAAACATATATAACTACCATCCAAAAGATAAGTGGAGAAATTAAAGTAGCCATGTAAATATATTCTTCATTCTTCATCTCTTCTTAAGAATTAAAATTGTGCTTTTAAACATTCCAGGCTATGACACTATTGAAACAGATTGCAAATATATTTTAGGAAGATGTATGTTCAGGTTACTTGCTTATTTAAACATGTTGATAGCACGACCTCATTTTATTCATTTTTAAAAACAAAGTTGCAAGCTATTATTTTAAGTGACAGTAAAAAGTAAAAGATTTTCTCACACTTCATAGTAGGGCAAAACATCAAAAGAATATGCTACTTTATTTCAACTTTGATTATCTTATTATTTTCGTATATTTGGTGCAATCTTGTATTTGAAGTGCTTGGTGTTAGTAAAACATCTTGTTGTTTAACATTTTTCCTTTGATTCTGTTTTTTTAATATAAAGCTTTTACTAGTGAGAAAGAATTGATGTTTTTCCATGTTCTCGGAAGCTCAAGAAGCTCCCTGCCAAATTAGTTGGATACTCATCACTATCTAACCTGATCTTTATTTATGTGGTGTTTGATAAGTTGTTTTCCACTAATGAGAAGTAGATCTAAGAGGATTAGATCTGAGAAATGGTAAAATTGAAATCGCTCCACTCCTAATTTTTATCTTTTATATCAGATCTCAAAAAGCTCAGGGTTCCCCTGGTGAAATATTAATGAATATCTTCTTACAAAATTATGCCTTTTCTAGATAGCTAAAATGATCTAATCCTAAATTGTGATTTGGGTTTCCAAAATAAGCCTATGGTCGAGAAAAGACATGTTCATTTTGAGTTGGAGCTCAGAAGGGCATAGGCAGGATACACTGAAATTATACTCGTGTCCTATTTTTTTTATTAACTATGTTTATGAGCCACAGGAATGCAGAATGTGACAAATGAACACAGTTTAAGTCCCAAATATACACATTCCTAAGATTTGGATGCACTGCCTCCTCAACATGTCCATGTGTTGGAGACTTGGTACTAAGACAGCAAGGTGAGGAGCAGAGATGTGTGGCCCAACGGGACACACGTAGTACCTGCTGGAGTGCTGCCTTTGGAAGAGACTGGGGCACGTTTCTTGGATCCTGAAGTAGTTCTTGTGAAAGCAAGTTATATTATAACCTCCACCTGACCCTGGATTACTCCCTGGCTTCCTGTCTGGCTCTGTGATCACTTTCTCCTGAGCATGCTCTGTTCATGTGAGATCATCAGAAGAGCTGAGCTGCTGCTAGGTCCAGCTGCTGGATTCTCTAGAGCAAGGAGCTAAGTAAGCTTCATTTCTTTATAAAGTTAACTAGTCTCAACTGTGTTGTCAGAGTAATAGTCTATAATAATATATAATACATATAATAATACATAATATATAGAATATTATTATCTAATAATATATAATACTAGACAATCAATTGTACTTGTCCAATATTTTTAACATATCAACTCTACAAATTATATACACACGGTAGGCAAATGTATGTGGAGGAGAATTTTTTATTAGTCAGGATAGGCTAAGTTCTGCTACAAGAAAAATAAGCTCAAAATACGGTGGCTAAATACAATACAAATGTTTCTTTTTCACTGAAATTCTGGAAATTCAGAAAACTGTCTTGTTCAGTTGTCCTCTGTGTGATGTTTCCTTAAGTTAGGCCGCCTTCATTTTCATCTTGATCTTGTATCTTTGCCATTCCCTTACCTCATTTTCTGATAAACAGCAGTGTCAAGACAGCAACATTGCTTTCTCTCTGACCAAGTCCAGAATGATCCACAGCTTCACCAGCACAAGACAAAACAATATTATTCCCCTTACTGCAAGAGGACTGGGACATGCAGGGAAGAAAACAGAATGGGTCGTGCACACTGTTGTCTCAGCCAAGATACCTAACTCACTTGATCATACACAGAACACTTAATCGACCATGTCTGATTTCTCATAGGTTCATTCTGAAATGCTAATTTAAGTTTTTTTTTTTTAAATGCTAGTTGCATTGTTGTGAAAAGAAGGACTTTTACTTTACATTTGATATTAGAGATACAAAGAAGAGTGGGACACAATCCTGTTCTGAAGGGGACTGCTGGTTATTTTTCTAAAAACAAAATATAATGTGTTCTGAATACCTATTTATGCATTACGTATTAGGTCCCCAATTTTGTAACACTGACTTAGGACATAGTAAACACGAAACATCTCTGATGTTTATTCCATATAGGCATGTGGCAAGAACAGGAAAACTTGCACCAGAAATTAGTAAGTCTTGTGAACAAATAAAATGTAGAGCTACATTTGATTAGATGATCAGAAAAGACTGCCCTAAGAGGGAGCACTCACTCTGACATGTAAGGAGTCAGCCATTCCCAGCTCTGATTTGGAGATCTTTCCTTAAGGGATCAAGTTTCATTTGTTGTAAGTAGTTGGGCTAAAAAAGGCAAGTTAGTACCATAGCCCTGACTCATAACATATTAAGAGTGAAGCGGCAGGGGTAAAACTGGAGAGGAAGGTAAAATCCAGTTATGTAAAATCTGAGGAGTGATGTAGGGATTGTAACAAACAGACAAATAACCTTAGAATATGTATACACATATATGTTTATTTTCTTAGTGCATGTTTGCAGTACATACCATAGCATTCTTCATGGAGAGCTGATAGATATGCATAACACTTCTTGGTTCTTTTTTACATCAATTTTCCCTGTGCCTTTTTTCCACCACTTGATCCTTTTGCCTTTCATATTTATAGCTGCCCAATTGCTTTTGTTATCTTAGAAACACTCAGGGAACATCAGTGTGGAAATTGCTTGGGGGAGAAGATGGGTGAGCTGGATTTGAAAGAGTGGTATGAGTCATATGATCACTTTCAGATCAGAACAGGCAGAAAACACTAAACATCCCATGATGGTAAGAGCTGAGGTTAAGAACCAGGCAGTAGGAAACATGGATTTGTTTGGACCAAGAACTTGGAACCATGAAGCAAAGGGGTGTGTGCATGAGTGTAAATGAGGAGAATTACCACAGGAAGCCACCCTGGACGGTGGAGGCTGAGCTGTTCTGCAGTCTGCCATTGGTGACTGGAGAGTCGGGAGTGCTGGTGGCCTAATCCGGGTGGATTCTTTCATCTGAGGTCAGAAGCTCTGAGGTGGAGCCCAAGAATGATAATGGCCCACAAGCACTTTCTTGGCCCTTTTGTTTGATCCAAGTCCTCAACAGTTAGGCTGACACCCATCAACACTGGTGGGAGAAAATATTCTCCAATTCAGGCGCTCACCTAATTTAGAAACTTATTCCAGGTACAGCCTGAAATAGTATTTTGAATTACTTATTTGGTCATCACTTAGTCTCATCAAACTGAGTGATAAACTCTCATCTCAAATTAATATTTTGCATGCTTGATGAAAAAATTTAAGGATTTAAAAATGCCGTATAATTCTCAAAATCTTGAATTTTCTGAATGATTGATTTCATTTATATAATTTAAAATTGTTTTATGTATAAAAAGACAGAACTTGAGTTGCCAACACATCAAAATAGATACTTATGTAGGCACTGTAGATTCCTTGGCATCATATAAATAGTAATATTTTTCATGAGCTTACAATTTTATAAGTTCTTTTGTAAACCTGAGATATGAAAGTCTAGACTGTAAGTTCATATGCAGAAGCACAGGCCCCTTTGTAAATGATAAAGGCAGATGAATGATACCCGGCCTAGGTGGCAAGAGTTGACCAACATTTATCTCCCACATATCTATCGAATACTCTAACATGACAGGTACTGTGCCAGGTACCATCGGCATCAGGAAGAGAAAATTAAAACACACCTTACCTATTGTATTATATTGTTTTAGTGAGAAGAAAAAGGTAATTGACGAGTGAGCAAAATATAGAATATGTCTGACAGTGAAACGTGCTAAGGAGAAGCCATCACAGATGGCAGATGGGAACCTTGAGAGAAGAGTAGCTGGTTGTTGTAAGGTGGACAGAGACAGCAGCGCAAAGGCAGAAAGATGTGGTTGTATTCTGGATCCCTTGAGGGGAGGGACTGGAGGATGAATGGTTTAGAATAGTCTAGAAAGGTTTCAAGAGTTTCAGTCCTAGGTACTGTGAGAAAGATATTTCATAATCTAAGAAGAAAAGAACTACAAGCATCATAATTTTTGGTAGCTTAATGCCTACTACATTTTCAATGTAAAATTTAAAATGTAAGTCAGATATGAAAGTCTATATTTCCATTTGATAAAGAAGAGTAATTAGATGAAGAAGTCTTGAGTTGAGAGAATTCAGACTGGAAAGAAAAGTATATTAATGTGTACATATATGACTAGCAGAAGTCTATTCATCATAAATAATTGGCAAGTAAAACATATATATGTATATATATGTATATATGTAAATATATATGTACATATGTATATATATATGCAGATTTATAGCATGATAATTTGATAAGCAAGTGTATAGAGTATAGATTACTCCAAAGTAGATAACACAGTCACCACTGACTATATTTATTGTCTTCTATAGTTCATATAGGGAGAAGCAAAATTTATTCCTTTATTAAATTTCAAGTAAATGATACTTTTAATTAGTCAGAATGTTTTACATAAGGTTTTCAGAACTCATTCACCTTATAATTGAAAGTTTGTGCCTTTCAACCAACATCTATTCTTGAGTAGGTCTGATCTGATTTTTCTGTCTCCCTCCATTCATATTTTTCCCTGTATTATTCTAACAGTTAACATTAAGCTCTTCTTATTTAATATTTAGCCTTAAGCACATCACATATATAATATTTAAGAAATTAATTATGAGGATTTCTTCTTACACACATTAAATAGGTAATTGATTCCAAATATCCCATTGAGTTGCTGGAATATTTACCAGGTGTGTTTCAACAGGTCATATAATTAATGAGAGCAGGTGTGTGATTTATTAACTAGTTTTATATTCAATCAATTTATCAATATGTTTCTGTGCACTTAAATTATATTTACTTGGATTTATCTGAATATGTTAGAGGAATACCTATTTATTACATTAAGGTGATGTAGACAGCCTACCATATTCACTGAGATTTACAATTCTCTAATTTCAGAGGTCAGTTATTAAGATTCCTATTCAGGTACCTGGCTGTCATAACTTATGATATGCAAGTGTTTGTTTCAATATGGTCTTAGCCAAGGGAAGTTGTGTAGCTAGTGAAGCGGAGAGAAGAGAGAAGATTGCCATAGTTGAATCCACACCATCAAAATGACAAAATGGATCTATAATAAACAGTAGGTTAGTGTCTGATATGCCTACAACATCCATTTCAGTGCACAACAGCAAGTTATTTATGAAATGTGCCTCCTGAAAATATATGACTTTCACTTCCAGGTCCTATCCAACAAAATAGATCGGCATTTTGCATTTATTTAGAATGCATCGTTGCTTTATTGCTTTTTAAGATACAATGACACCATGCAAGTAGAAGATATTGAGGGAATTCAGTTTAATCTATTAAATTAAATAGTTATTTTTTTAAAAAAAATTCTATTGTAGTATTTGTCTTTTTACAGTTCAGGAAATAATAAAATGTAACTGTCCAGACCCCAAAGTAATTTATGCTAGTGTTATTCATATGTTGTGTACATTTCACATAAAAATAATGCTAATTACGAATTACAATTTGCATATACTATAGGCAACCACTGGTCATTAGAACAAACTCTGCAAGTAGCACACAAATAACCTGTATTCCCAAATAAAATATTTCCTCTAAGTTCCATATGAGGACTGAAGTTTAGTACTTCTAAAAGAGGTTACTTCAAACTAACATCAATGAACAATACTCTTAATTTCTAGCCTTGTTAGTAACAGTGGACAGATCACTTTGTTTTCTGTTAGTAGGGTATAATTTTCAACTGGTTTGGCACTGACATCCCCCTTGTAAAATTAACATTTGAAATTCCCCTAAATGTCCTGGGAAAATATACATTTAGAAATATGTTAACTATCTGCACATAGGTTTTTTTTTTTTTTTTTTTTTTTTTTTTTTTTTTTTTTTTTTTTTTTTTTTGTGAACACATACTCTAACGTGGCAGAATTTTCTATTTAAAGAGGAAGTAATACATGAAAGTTTTCAAGAAATATATGTTTCAAAGGGCAAGTTTTCATCAAGTCCATTACAAGATGGAGTGGGTGAAAGAGACAAATGGCTCCTGCGGTTCTCAGAAGCTCTGTCCCCAGGGAAGCTGCAGTGGCCACGGAGGGCTGGGGCAGGGGGTGGAGTCTGTACTCTGGTGTCCTTAGTTGTGGTATTCCGTGGTGCCATTGTCTAAAATAATGTAAATAGCTTGATAAAACTTCACAGGACATAAAGTACTTTACAGAAAATTTAGCTTTTTAAAAACTGTTGAGGGGAACAGAGCAATGTTTTCTCTCTTATGACAGTCATCTGCATCACATGACTGTTTAGCCCACTTCATCTTGGTTAAAAAGTTCAATTACAAGTGTTTTAAACTTACATTGTGACCTGGAGCTGGATTTTACCCCCATATTCTATTGGTAATACTGCAAAAGTAACATATACAGAGACTGGAGAGAAGTATTTAGATTCTCTTTCCCTATTGTTTTTCTGATGGAAGAGTTAGATTGTCTTTGATTATTAATATTTTTATATAGTTTGTCTTTATTCTACCTTATTCTTGAAAGAAAGTCCTTCTGACAAACAGCAAAAGTTCTCATATTTTTCAAGCACATGTCTAATATGTTACTAATCCTGAAGGTCTCCCTCGTATGGAGGGAGAAAAAGAAGAAACAGGCAGAGAGAACAAGTGGGAGTGTTCATTCACCCCATTATTCCCCCCCAATTTTCTCATACAGATACGGGATTGTTTTCCATCCCCTTTCTTCCTTTCACTACACCAAGTCTTAAACTTTTACTCCTGAAAAAGTGTCTCTTACTTTGGGATCAATGTTTTCTAAAAAGCTTATTTAAACATGAAAAGAAAACGACCATGAAGCATTTCTCTTCAAAAAACAAGAACACTATTCAAGATATAAAGGCATCCATTACTTAGCAAAGCTAGCATTTTCTTCTCTGTTAAATTTGACAAAAAGAGACTAAATATCAACTGAAGCCTGCAATAAAATATATTATTACATTAAATTATATTACAATCAATTCATGTAAATGATAAACAAATAAATGTAAAAAAGTTAGAAATAAGACATGAGAAAAATGAGTTTCCTGTTTTACTCCATGTCTGTGGTCTTCCTCTCAAGTGTCAAATATGAATTTTTTTATGATGTCCAGAAATTTTGTTCACAAGTAGAGCTATTAAATCTTTCTCAGTGAAGCTATGGTGGAGATCTTATTTTCCTCATCAACATGAACAGAATACCTTAGATTCAAAAAATTTCTTCTCTCCACACAAGTGAGGAGCTTTTAGGTGATTGTGTATTATTATAAAATAGAATTATAGGGTCAGGGATTTAGTTCAGTGGTTCTAGTATCTGTCTTACAAGATCAAGGGCCCAGGTTTGATCCCCAGTAACCGCATACAATAATACTGGGCATGGAGACTCACATCCACTAGTAATCAGAACCACATGCTACAGTGCCAGGTGTGGTGGCTCACACTTGTAATCCTAGCACTCAGGAGGCAGAGGCAGGAGGATTGCTGTGAGTCTGAGGTTAAGCACAGGGCCAGCCTGACCCTACAAAGTAGATCCTGTCTTCAAAACAAAACAAAACAAAACAAAACAAAACAAAAACAGAATTATAAAGCTTTCTTGTATACTGCAATTATCACTTACACACATTTATGTTTATATACAAATTGCCAAGTATAGGATAAATCTTTATAAATTTGCTTACTACATTACAGGACATGCTCATTCAGACTTTCAAAGATATTCTCAAATTGTTTGCAAGAAGTCAAACCAATTTGCACACTTTTATGTTTGAGAGTACCAAATTCCCCAACCCTGTCCAGTGTATCTTGAAATCATAAGCTACCCACCACTTTGGTTAGGTATAAGACCTCAACTTAATTTTCATTTACTTAATTTTGGGATGTTGTGTAGTGATATACCATTTAATGTGATTCTTAAAAATTCTTCCTTAGACTATTCATTCTTACCTTATTTTTTTTTTTTAATATCAGTCTCCTGTTTGTAAAAGGGAAAAAAAGACCAAAAGATGAAGGGAAAAGGATGGGAGGAGAGGAGAAGCAGTAGAAAAAATATAATTCTGATGTTTTATATGTGTACCAGAACCTCATACGGAATATAATCACTATGTAGTGGAAACATGTACTAATAAAAATAAAATTAAAAATCAAAAAAAATGAAAACAAAGCAAATTTCACCATATCAGAATTATTTTCACAGTTCTTATTTATCACTGTGATGCTGGTAAAGAAAGTGTGGATTATCTGTCTCTTGTGTGAAATGTCTGAGCTTATGCGATAGCAGCAGAGATGTGGTCCCTGAACTACTGTCTGTCCCAGCTAGAACTGGCAACTACCCTCCTTAGGGAAGAGACATAAATTTAGATGTTTAAGATAAATTTACAGCATAATCTATAACACAGTGACAATTTGGGATATTAAAGATCCTAGAATATTTTGTATGTCCCTAATTTTATGTTGTCCAGCACATCAAGTCTCAACCATTATGGCAATTTTATAATGATCTTTATCTTATAATGGTAGTATAAGATATAGATTAGTATTTTAAAGTGTAATGTTAATAAACCACCGTAGTTATTATTATTGTCAATAATATTATGGCACTAATAATTGAAATATAATAATATCATTTATTGATTACTTATTATCATTGACTGACCTCGTACTACATCTAAGTCGGGGAATTTTATAACTTTACTTTTTAAAGAAAAATGTTCAAAAATCCTAATTATACACTCTTACCAGTGGAATAATATAAACTAGGAAAAAAATTATAGCTTCATCGAATTTTCTTTAACAACTCCTTCCAGGCAACATAAATTTAATTGACTTTGTAATTTTACATTTTAAAGTGCTATTATAATTTATGGAAAAGTCCAGACTTTTCAAACTCAACTTGCTAATCCTGAAAAGGAAAAAAAAAATTTACATCCCCATCACTGTCTGTGTATCATAATTTTCCTACATTCAGACAATGCTCTATATTCCCATTGGTGGTATCAAAAGTTAGAACAGTAAAGCATTTCACAGAACTTGAAGCCAAAATGATTATTTCTGCTTTGGTTTTTCTAAGACTATCAACAAAATGATAATGATCACATGGGGAAAGGCATCCCGAACATATAATTACTTGCTAAATTGATCTAAAGGCTCCGTATTGATCTATAGGGGAATATAATATTCATTTTTGAAAAAACAATATAATGTGTGTTATGAAAATCCTATAAAATATATTCACAAAATAGATGTTAATATCTCTTCTGGAATTTTTGAATCCCTTTTACATATTTACACAATGGGCTGAGTAATTTTTAAATTGTGTGTTGAAGAAATGATTTTCTTCATTTTCCCCCCAAACTGAACATAAAAATGATAAGAAAAAGGAAACTATGAGTGTGCCATTTTCATTTTTAATTTATCACCCTGCAGGCTCAAAGCAGAGTTACCTTATTTGAAACAGACCAAAAGATGTTTCTAGAGACCATAGTAAAAACTTGAGTTAATTCGTACATATAATTTATTCATACATATAATATAATATAATATTTTAGTTAATTTAAGAGACTATTTATCTATAAAGTATCCATCATAGTAATTACAAAATAAGGACAAATGTGCTCTAAAATAGTAAACATAGACAAGTTTCTGCTCATGAGATCATCTGCATTTTAAAAGAATTTCTATTAAATAAAAAGAGAAAAAGAATAATACAAAAGTATTTGAAGACATTGAAAAGTCTTTCTTTCTGTACTGATATCCATTACAGTGTAATAAGTTGAGCCAAAGGTACCACAACAGTTACCTCAAGCAGACTCTGATTATCTGAGTTCCAATCCACAGACATGCTGAACATCGAATCTCAAATTTCACGATCTAAGATAATCGTCATTTGTATCTATATGCTGAGTTTCTAACTTCTGGAGTATGTTTGCCTAGCCTACTTTAGTATATACTTATATCTCTTTTATTGTATAAAATCTTTAGAAATATCTTTTATTATGTACCTATTATTTCCGACTGCAGCAAAGTGTAAAACCATGAAAGAACAACAATTCACAGTGTTTGTGGCTTTGTGAGCAGTGGGTGGAAAACGAGAAGGAGGTAGAGAATGCATGTGAGTTTGCAGAATAAGTATTCCTAATCTGAAATTTGTGTTCACTTCAAAATTAATTTTATCAACTTGTTGAAATAAAAACAAACCAAAATAAGAACATCTATTGCACGGCTTTAACAGAGATGAAAGATGACTTTCTGTCTCAAACAATGGAGAGAGAGAGAGAGCCTTGGGTAGTGGAGTAGGGTTTTCACAGGGCCTTGAGGTTGGGAGAGCTCTGTGGTGGGTCGAGACTGGCTTGAGGGAGATGGTTAGGGATAGGCTGTGCTGTGGTGTGTGCAGGGAGAGGAGACTATTTTACATCCAGCACAGTTTGGGGGCCGTTTTGTAGGGCGGTGACTCTAACATAAGTAATTTCCAAATGTTTCAAGTGGGACATCTACAACTGAAAAAAAGTTAATTAATTTAATTTTAACAAGTGAAAGAGGTAGGAGAATTGAGTCTAGAATAAAATTTTTGAATTTTCGAGTCAAAGCATGTCTTTTTCAAACAGAATCAGTCTTTTTTTTTTTTTTTTTTTTTTTTTTTCACTCATAGCAGTTCTGCCTCTTCCTCTCGAGGGAGTACAGGCATGAATCATCACACCTGGCACTGCAGTATGTAGTAACCGGAAATCGAACTCGGGACCTTGCACTTGTCAGGTAGATTCCGGAATCACTGAGCTAAATACCCGGCCCTGGGCTGCTGTTTTTTGTCCAGATGCAAATTCACTGATATATTTTAACTCTAAGCTAACATTTAGCCTCTTTTCAGTGATTTGTGTAGTTACTGATGGAGGCTATCACTTTTATCAAGTTAAAATTGACTAATTCATTTTGTATACTATTGAAAGTATCAGTTATTTCTTTCATGCAATAGTATTATTTCATGCAATAGTATTAGAGTATAATAAGATAATAATATTAATCTTAAATAAATTTCACTAGAAAATGGTCTTAATATGAACTGGGAATTTATCTGTCTGGTTTGAGGCTGTTTTCTCAGCCTCGGAGTCCCTTCCCATCATAAGACCCTTTCAAGTATTACTTGGTGAATGAATGAATAGGTCAACGCTGCTTTCCCATTAAATTTGTAAAATATTTTAAAAGAGTATTAATTTTTGTTGAGTTTTACAATATTTTGAGGAGCTTTTGAATTGCTTAGAGAGAGAGGAAAGAGAGAGAGAGAAAACTGGAACTTCTGAATGCTGAGGCAGTGGATTCTATACTCATAGAGTAAAATGGTCTCTATGTTTGGCACCCTGTGTGTGTGAATAAAACATGATGAGCCAGCCTTCCAGTTGCGACTGATGCCTCTCGTGAAAAGTCTGACTGAGGCTGAAATTTCTTTTTCCTTCTGTATATTCACTCAGTTCAGATATTAGAATGTTTGAATTATTTGTTTTCCAAGAAACCATTTCTCTTGTCTCGTTGTATCACCAAAAGTCAAATTTTAAAGAGAAAATCAGACTTGATTTTTAAACTTCTTGAATTAATTGACTATGTCCTCTTCAGACTTCAGTTGATACTGGTTACTTCAGTATTAGTCAGTGTAAGTAGAAGAAATATCCACCTTTATTTCTTAGTTTATTAAGCTCATGTAAGACAATAATAGTAGCCCTTGCCCTTGCTGTGATTTGTCTACTCTCTTACTTTCACATTTAATTTTGGACTCTTTGATAATGCTTATATGGATATCAAATTATGTTCTTATCAAACCATGTCATCCAATGATTAATGAAAGCGACTCATAGCAAGATGATGCCCTAAACTTTTTCTGAAGTGATTTAAAAATGGGATGAACTTTCAACCCTCATTATAAGGATATGTAGATCATGTTTAAAGCACCCAAAAATGGACCAAGGACAGAGGAGAACATTCCAAAGGACTGACAAAATTATCAGACCCTCAACAAGAAACAATCACTCTAGGTATAATTAAGAACTCTAATGTAAGTTTCCCAACTTAATGGATGAACCACCTGAGCTTCAGAAAACTGTAAGGACCTTCTAATATTCACACAGGCAGAAAGTGATGGATGCAAATTGTGAAGAAGACTACCCAAGCCAAAATATCTGGTCTATCCACTGTGCTGTTTTATAAATTTAAACATTAACATATCAAAGAAACTTACTGGAAAATTTGTGCTTGATCTTAAGTATTATTATTTATTTTTACTGGAAAATATCTCAATTTATTCTGCTTGGCTGTTAGACAAGAATTCTCCAAAAATAATAGAATATATCATCTATATCTCTATCTATCTATCTGTCTAGATAGATAGATATATATACCATATGTATATTTATCATGTGTACATTTATGAGGGAGAAACCCAATTTTATCATATAATTTGTATTTGAGGAAATGGATAAATTAGAAATAACAATTTGCAACATGTGGTTTCACAGACTATCATGAAATTATTACAAACAATTGATATGAAATATGAAGAAGAAAGTGAAGTTATAAAGTTTAGAATCAGAACACATTTTCATCAAATTTCACAGCAGAGGAATACAAAGTTTTAATGGCTTCTAACTTCCTTATATTTAGATTTTTAATTGAAGCTATGAAACTTTTCAAGAAAAAACAAATAATGTTTGTATTGTTCATTGACTAGATTTCATTAATAAAGCAAACATAATGTTAGACTTGCTTTTGCATGTTTTATCATCTTTCTTATTCATTTTAAATATTTTACTAAGTTTCAGCTATGGTGTTCACAGTGATTAAGACAGGAAAGTCATGGTCAATGAATTCAATGGGTTTAGTCTGGAAATTTTAAATAACCAGCAGTTATAAGGCAAAAAAATATTTTGACATAAAAATGAAGTTCACTTTATAATCTTTGTAAATTTTTGCTAGTAAAATACCACACACTTAACATATTTGCTATAGGCAATTAATGAAATTCAGTCAAAGACCATTGGATTATAAAGAAGAAAAGTTTATCACTAGTCTTAAAATTTAGTGGTTGCCATCAAGTATTATCTGATACTTTAATGCTTTACTTCCATGTTTCCACAATTTGTGTAGATATTTTTGAATGAATTCTAAAATATTACCATGTATATTAGGAAAATTATGATTGAACAAATATTTTTAAAGGTCTCACAATATGTAAAGTGACTTGGACTTGTTCAAACCCTGCAGTTTTATTATAGTATCAGTTCATAATTAGACTTGCTTCTACCTGGATGGCAGTGCATGATGAACTAATGGATCAAATGTATTTGTCTGTAATTACAGAAAATAGAGGTAATGATCATTGGAGAAAAAGCACAAATACAAAGAAATCAACTGAAAAATATATACTGTGGTATCTTGGTTTACTGAGAAAATTCTGTGCTACAGAAATAATTCAGTATTCTCAAATATTTCTATTTAAGATAGTGATATAAATAGAAGATAGATATATTAGATAGGTAGATAGATAGATAGATAGATAGATAGATAGATAGATAGATAGACAAACAGACATATAGGTTACTCCAGGAACAATTAAATAGGATATATAGAATATTTCAGCTGAAAGGAACATAAAGAACAATCATCTAGCTCAGTAGGTGACATAGGATTAACATCTAGTGTTATTGAATGTTGTATTTTTAGTAATAGTGCTTAGCTTTAAAAATATTTTTAAAGCATTAAACATTCATTGATATAGCATTAGCACTTAGTCATACAATCATCTGTTTACCATCTGTTTATCACTCCTTACTAGAATGGCAATTTTCTTTATAAGCAGTAGCTATGATATGTCTCTTTCTATTACAGTATAAGTATGTTCTTAAACATGGAAGATAGTTTAAGAATTCCAATATGAATTCTAATTTGAATGAGCCATAATTTCCAGAGTCTGTGTTTAAAGTTCTACCTAATGTTATCAAGTAAAACCTTGGTGGAAGGAAATGAATCTTATTTTCTATGTATTTTATTTTTGTAATGATAGATTCTCAGTTGGCAAATGGTGACCCAAGGTTATTGCTTTTGTATAAGGTAAACTGACCCGAGTATTTTGGGAACATTTCGGAGGGACATATTTTCCAGGGTTATGTAGAAGAAGAGCAGACATGCGGAATTCTCAGAGTAGCAGAGGTTAGAAAAGATGAAACACTGATGAAGATCCTGCACAAACATGTTCCCACTTCCTTCATTCTCCAACTGCTCTACCTAGAGCTCGGACTTGGAGATAAGGAGCCTGCTCTGGCTGAGTGCCATCTGCCCTCCCAAAGCCGATTCCACAGATTTCTGCGAATGAATCATGGATCATCCTTCTGGGTAGAAACCAATGATTATGTTTTACTTTACTGAGGAGGAAATTGAGAAAGGGAATGATTAAATAATTTGCTCCAAGATAAAATGAATTAAGTGAGCTCACAGTCCTTGTATCAATGTGTCACTCTGTGTTCATGTCATACTCCATATCGCTGAACAATACTGATGTATTATTCTGCACTTTAGATGAAAACATTCTCCTTTTATAACTAGGTGAAGAGCAGATAAATGTTCCTAAGTCTGAACAACTCCAGAAAAACCTAGCAAATATTTTCCTAAGGTACCAGCAGTTAAAAAGACTTTAAAGCCTCCTACCTAATGCTTTTTTCTTATTTACTATTAGATGAATGCATCAGAAAATAGCATGTGAAGTGCTCCATGATGCTTAACAATATTACAAAGTAGTTGTTTTAAAACATACACTATGGGTGCCCTTTTTTCCATATAGAGTGTTCTTTCATCTAATTTAATGTTTAAAGAAACATTATTTGAAATAATGAACTTGCCAATATTGGCTAAATGTTTTTTCTAAAATCACGTGCAATAAAAAAGTTGTCTGAAAGATATCTTTAGATTACATTCTGAGGTAGTAACTGATGAATGGTATTGGTTCCCTTTCCTCTTTCTTCTTTTGCCAAAGTCTCGGGACATCACATACATCTCACAATGCATTTTCTTCATATCTCTGTTGAGTAGAGTTTTTAAAATATTACTTGCCATATGAATATTAAATGCAAAGAAAAAACATTTTAATAAGTTCACAATTTTTCAAATACATGTTTCCAAGTCACTGCTGTTAGTTATATTAAATATTTTAGCTTTAAAGTTGTAACTTAATCCACTGAAAATTTTTAAGCAATTATTTAACGTATTATTTTAGATATTTCTGAAAGTTATTTTCATTATACATAGATTATATTATGCAATTCCGTATATTATGAATTCACCTATGTACACCTTCCTTGCACATATTTCTTTGAAATATGCATTTGCCTTTATGGGAAGATGTGTTTTAAAAATAAGAATATATTTAATAGAAATTAAGAATAATTGCTATTTTCTTTCAATTCTACCTATGAAAAGACAGTAGAAAAGCTTACATCCATTACTATTTGTATAAGTCAACAACATTTAAAGATTTTTAAACAAGTTTAGGTGAATATAATGTTAAATAAGTGAATATAAAATCTTTCTATCACAAGAGATTTTGGTTCTTAAGAAGCTCACAGGCTTTTGAAGGAAGTAAATAGCAAGTGAGGTGGTTAGTTTCCCTCTACGGAGCACCTCCTCTGTACCAGCTGCTTTGCTGATGGCAGAGCATCCTTTCTGGAGCTATATTACCTGGGTTCAGACCACAGATTTTCCAATTACTAGCCGTGAAACATGGGTCATACTACTTAACCTTTCTTCCCTTTTCTGTAAAACAGTGATTATTATAGTAGCTAATGTAGTTTGATAATTTAATTAACTGATAAGGGTAAAGATCCTAGTGGAGTACTTGGCACACAGTCAGCGTGAAATCAATATTAGCTATTAGTAACTCCAGTCCCCATTCTATGTCTGTGAAGAGGTCTCCTAATTTCTGACAGAAAGTAAACCTTAGAGTAGTTGACTGACTCACTCTCCAGAGGGTGAGCTGTGAGGGAGGCAGGGCCAACACTCGGCCCTTTTCGCATGGTGATGTTCCCCGTTCTGTGGCTCTCCACAAGGTTCTTAGAATTAATTAGAACATCGACAGATGTTCGTGCCGCTTATCTCATAAGGTAAGATAATATGAACTGTGTTACATTTTCTTTCTACATAAATGTTATTTCTGTGAATGCTGAAATGTCAAACTATTCCCAGGCTTTTAGCATTAAAAATAACAATTTAATGTCCTTTTACATTGATTTATGAAAAAACAAATATTTGAAATAATCAACAGACCTTTCAGGATATTGTTCTGTATTTACTGAAGTATAAATAGCCACTTTCCGATTTGGGACGCTCTGTTGATCTTCTCAGCTAATTTTTCATTTAATCTTTACATGAATTGATTTACCTCCTAGTGATTTTTAATGAGATATGAGTATTTTATTTTTTCTAGTTGTTTCAAAACTAAGTAATATCTGTCAACATTAAAAACTACCTATAATTAGTTGAAATAGATTTTTTAAACAAAATTTATAAGAAACTACAAAATAATTTTATAGGGATAAAGTAGGTGGGGATTAAAAATGGCATAGGAGATAAGAAACAAATCACAAACTTTATAACCTTTTAAAATTCACCAGAAATGTAGGAGGGATCTGATCACACCTCATATATTTTTCCTAGAATGAAAGTGAGTTTTTAAAAATATAGATTGGGCTTTCTTATTTCAAAAATCGAAGTCCAAAACAAATACTCTGAAATCTGAAACATTGTGAATAGCATGAAATTACAATGGAAAATTCCTCATCTGTGCTTCAGTGCCAAAAAGCTGACAAAATACAGATGCTTTAAAAATACTGTATAAAATTACTTTCAAGTGATATGTGTGTATATATGAAACAAATGAATTTTGTCTTTAAACTTGGTTTCATATCCAAGATATCTCATTATATCTATGATAATATTCTATTACCTGAAAAATCCAAATCTGAAAACCTCGTCAAAGGAATTTCTGAAAGTAATACTCAACCTGCAATGCAAAATTTTTGCAAATACTACCATGTAATAAAAAAATAATTGTCAAGCATGGTACGAAATGTTCTATCTTTTCTTTCAAATTGACAAAGTCAGTATTTTGTTTCATCACTCTGGGTCTCGCTTTGTGGTTCAGGCTGGCCCTGAGCTCAGCCTCCAACTCACATCACAGCAAACCTCCTGCCTCTGCCTCCCCAGTGCTGGGATTACAGGCGTGAGCCACCTCGCCCGGCACTGTGGTATGTGGTACTGGTTGCTGCTGGGTGTGAGTCTCCATGCCCAGTATTGTTATGTGGTTACCGGGGATCGAACCCGGGTCCTTGCTCTTGCAAGACAGGTGCAGGAACCATTGAGCTATATCCCCGGCCCTGTTTCATCACTCTTTAGTCCACATGAATTGCCAGGTAGATAGGCATTTAATCTTAATTCATGTTGCGTGGTCACTTTTCCAACACTAGTAAATGTGAAGACATAAAGGAAATAAAAGGTTTAATAAATTTTATCCTGAGATGACTCACTGAGAATCTAGGCCTCCACATTATCAGTCAGTCATCTAAATTACTGTTAGTCAAAATAGACAAAGCAACAGATTTTCAGAAAACGGAGGCTTCCATCTGAATATAGATAAACACTCTAACATTAGCAGGGATCACGTGTTCTTAGATTTAAAAAAAAAAAAAAAACTTTGTCTTTGACTTCTTTTCTTTCCCTCCTTCTTTCCTGCTTTTTCCTCTTTTCCTTTCTATCCTTCTCATTTTCTTCCTTTCCTCCTTTCTTCTCAGTTTTTTGGGGGGAGTGGAGCAGTACTTGGAGTAAGACCTTGGGCCTATGTGTACTAGGCAACTGCTGTAAATAATGAGTCACATCACTATCCCTTTTATTTACAATAAAAAAATCTATGATATGTAAAATATTAAGCATCCATTAAGATAAGTAATTCCATGTTGTTTAGGTAGAACGTCTGTACTGTTTTAAAATACTGCTTAACTCAACACTATTTGTCCTTCATCAACTACTAAGGGACAGTGATGGATACATGGGAGAGTAGGGTGCTGTGAAAAAGGCTCCGAGTGGAACTATCCAAGCCCTGGCCCTAATCGCCAGCATGAATTTAAATGACACATGGTAACTACCTCCAGCTCTTTCTTCAAATATAATATTATGATCAAGAGGACTTCATGGTCCTCTGTTTGAAGCAGTTATTTGATGTGGTGACAGGAAAATTCTAGTCAATAAATAAATGTGTCCCTTCAGAAGTACTATTTATTCATTGATAACACCAAATGGAGTTGACTTCAATGTAAGAGTGCCATTGCTAAAATAAAGTGTAATTATCTGAGATAATGCTTTCTGTTTATCCATGTATTTTTATGTCATGTATGTACATATATTTCACCTAAGTAGTTGCTATAGAAAATTTTAAAATACAAATACACACACACACACACACACACACACACACACACAATGAAGATTGTAAAAATCCTGAAAAGTCTTTCTTCCCACGAGCAGACAATACATATGGTTTGGCAGAGATCTTCCAAAGATGCCATTATTGTGTCTATAGACATTAAAGTCATAGGAAACTTAACAGAAAACCATACTTGTGTGTGTGTGTGTGTGTGTGTGTGTCTATATATATGACTAGGACGTATCTCTGTAGTCATACATCTACTTATGTTCTAGTTACTTTCTTCATTGCTCTGACAGGATATTCAACACCCAAAGTTAGGAAGGCATATTGGGTTCACAGTTTGTAGAAATTCCAGCCCATAGTTGTCTGGTTCCAAGACCAGGCAGCATGGCAGAGGGGCATCAAGTAAGAGAAATAGTTCTCAGCATGCAGTAGGCAGCAAGCAGGCTTCTCTCTTTTATATTCTATGCAGGCTTCAGGAAGGAGCACAGACACCCAGGGAGAGGTACTCTTAATCCAGTATTGCCTCAAGAACCAATCCCACCATCATGACCTTGGATCCAGCACTTCCAAAATCCCCACTGATGACTATATGAGACTTTGAATGAACATCTAACCTCAACCTATGGCACCCCATTAGTGATCCCGTGCTATAAATTACAGTGATCACTCATCATGGCTCTAATACTTTGTTGGGAGGCGAGCTCTCATGTTTTTCAGTATGACCACATTATGATTTCGGGGTATACTTCTTCCTCACCATACAGTTAGACATTATTTACTCTTAGTCTCTCCTACTGATTTTCTTTGCTTTGTGGTTTCAGGGAGTAGTATTTAAATCTTGATTCTTTCTGGAGTTTAAAATAAGCAATAAGTATTTATTTATTTATTTTGGTGCTAGAGATTAAACAGGTAATTTGCACCTGTGAGGCAGACACCAAAACCACTGAGCTAAATACCTGACCTCAGATAAATAATAATTTGTGTATACCTCTTCCAAAATAATAGCCAATTACATTTATTCTTGCAGAAACAAAAGCTTTCAATACATTTTAAGTGATGAGGCACAAATTCAATTTAAATTCTTTAATTATATTTTTTTCTATAGTATTCTTTTTTGTTGTATGTTGCTTATGAAGATGTTTTTATTAGCCTTATAATACAGTTTAATATCTAGAGGAACAAGGCTGATCCTGACACAAACATTGCAGTTTATTCTCCATTTTCTTAGCCCTTTTCATAGTCTTATTTTTTAACACATGTCAGATCATTTATTCAATTCCAATATCCTAAAACTCATAAGATTATATTCACTAATTCTGTAGTGACAGATAAATTAATTTAACAACTATAACTAATTTTGACTGTATGAAGTCATTTATTTATATGAACAAAATATTTCTAATTTCAGATCTTTGATATAAATAACTAGGTCATAGCAATTTGCAGTTATAGTTGTTACATTTATACTATTGTTATAGTAGTTCTGAGACCATTTTTAAAGTACGTTATAGAAGTTATTGATTTTTGAAATAGTTTACGAGTCATCTTAAAGAATGGTTTTGTATTTCACAAAATTTTTCTAATAACCTAAATATTACTAGCAAACACGAGAGATACTTGAAACAATTTTTAGTGAGAACTTCTCTTATTGTATTTATGTTAACTGTTTGAGACTCGGGTCTATTTTTCTAACTTTATTACCCTTTTAGCATTGCCTGATACTTAGAAGATTTTTCAGTATATATCTGAGAATGTATTTAAAGTTGTGTGTAGTAGTAGTATTTTAGCACTTAAATGATGGGGAAGCAATCCTCAATTGTACTTGCTTTATAGAATGTTTGAAACATTTGCTTGTTAACTAAATCTTATCTTTTATAAATCATAGCAGGATCCTATTAAACCAGCTTACATTCTAAGACTCATATTGCAAATAGTTTTCCTATTTTATCATGTACAATTTTGATATTATATGGCAATTTTCACCAATTATGGCAAAACAATATTGTGTTGATCCACATTTTACTTACACAATATTTAAAGTTCTTTTTGAGAAAATAATTATCAGTATAAAATTAAGATTAAAATTAAATAGTTCTTTATAATAGAAAATTTTACCATGGAAAGTCCTGAAAGGAGTAATAAATCTTACTGATGTAAAAACTTTATTAGCTTCAGAATATGTCTTTATTTTATAGTGAATCTTGAAAATTTTGAAAATTTAACCGATGTTTATTTCTGAGGCAAGTCATATTTAGTCATAGTATATTAATCATTAAATATCTTATTTACTCAGTTTGTTATTAATAACTTGTGGCTTTTTCTATTGTACTTCATGCAAATTTGTTTTATTAAATATTTCTTTCTCAGTTATACTTGTGGACTTTTAAAAGCAGTGACATATTTCTCTTGTAAAAATAAAGAAGAAATTTCCTTTCTAAAGTTTTTCCTCTAATCCAAAGGGGCTTCATTCTCTTCTGTAAACTTATAAAGTCTTTTAGATTTTTTAAATTATCAATGACAACCTAACTAGATTTATTAAATTATGTTCATAATAAAGAATATTATTTTATATTAAACATATCTATGCTATTATCTCATCACGCTGATGCTGATGGAGCATAAAAATGGCCCCAAATAATTCCAAGTGGTTTTGTTTGTGCTCCTGAAATCTGCCTATGTTGTTGCTTATTTCAGCATACTCCATAGTCCCAGCTTTGCAAGTGCACTAAAGCCACTGCACTTTTATCCTTCTGTCACCTTCACTTTGCACTCCATTCTAGCTCCTAGACACCACATAACGACATGTTACTGCTTCATTAGGCAACTCAGACTGTTTAGATTTTAAAAGTAGGTATTAGCACAGTGGTATACACAGTGCTGTAATGTCAGCAGGTAGCAAAGTGTTTGTGGAGGTGTACCTAGCTCATGAATCATGATATTCTCTTTCCTAATGTTTATAGTGCCCAATGAATAAAATTTAAGTATGTAAAACTCTCAACTTATATTTCAAATTCTTTTGACTTTATGAAATTTATTTTTGTGGCATTGAGTGTCAAACTCAGGACCTCATACATGTTAGGATCTACCTACATGTAATCTATCTATTGTATACTTTTTATTAGAAAGTTTTAATGCATCTGAAAATTAAGAAACAGAATGAACATTTTCCATGCAATGTCAATTATATATTTAAAAAAATCTTTATTGATACGTTATGATTACACATCATCATCACATTCAACATTGAGAGTTTGTACCAAAAAATGAGAATCGAGTTAATTATATTTTTTAAATAATTGGCTTGATTTTTTTTTCAAATTCTATGATCTAGTCAGGTAAAACACTTTTAGGTCCAACATAAAAATAAGTAAAGCAAATTGGCTACAATGCCCAAAATATTTGATAATAGTAGGGAAATTTTATACTTATAATGTGGCATGATGGATGGGTAAATTTCACAAACAGTTTGGATTAGTATAATGCATAATTTTTGATATGTGCATTTTTACTAAGCCAATTTTATTATGTATAAAATGCTTTTGATGAAATAATAAAATCACAAAAATTTGCATTACTTATAAAAAGATTACTTCTAAACTATTTTTTGTTCAGATTTTGTTTGTTGTACCTTTGGCAATGTCAAGATTTAAATATCAAAATCTTTTCTTTTCTTTTTTTTTTTTTTTTTGAGACAGGTTCTCACTTTTGTAGTTCAGGCTGGCCCTGAGCACAGCCTCAAACTCACAGCAATCCTCCTGCCTCTGTCTCCCAGGTGCAGGGAATGCAGGTGTGAGCCACCATGCCCAGCACTGTGGTATGTGGTACTGATTGATAGTGGGCTTGAGTCTCCATGCCCGACATTGTTGTATGTGGTTACCAGGGATCTAACCCAGGTCCTTGCACTTGCAAGGCAGGCACCAGAACCACTGAACTAAATCCCTGCCCCCCCCAAAAAAAATTATAGAGACAGGAACTCACAATTATCCAAAATAATGATAGTTACTTTGTAGTTTTAATTAAAATTATCATGATAACCACTTTGTTATTTATTGAAACATGTATTTAAATGGTGATGTATTTCACGCACCCAGAATATTCTCCAAAATATTTTTACTCATTACATTGAAAGTGCTATGTTTGAAAAATATCTGGGTTTTAATTACAGAAGAATCTGAATATTTATCAAATATAAAAAGTAGGTAAACTAGCTAAACTTTTGTAGTTCAAATAGCAGCTAAACTTTTATAATAGCACATTCTCACTTAATGGGTTTTAAACTACAGAGCTTTTTATTAGGTTTTTTTAAAAGTAAAGTGCACTTTTAATATGAAAATAAATCTAGTCCATAATTCAAATACTCATTTTCCATTGCAAAGTACTTCAGTGTAGCTTTTAAAAATGATAGCTACTTAAGAACTCATTTTAATTAAAGTAATCATTGTATTTGCTATCTAAATTAAAAGTTCTTCAACCACTCATCCATTTCAATATTTAAAAAAGAAAATAGTGCAAGCATGCCAGCTATAAAAAATTGACTTCTTTTTGCCTTTTGCTTTATTTATTTATTTATTATTATTATTTATTATTATTATTATTATTATTATTTTTTTTTTTTTAGGTTTTTTGAGACAGGGTCTCGCTTTTGTGGTTCAGGCTGGCCCTGAGCTCAGCTCCAAACTCACATCACAGCAATCCTCCTGCCTCTGCCTCCCGAGTGCTGGGATTACAGGCGTGAGCCACCACGCCCAGCACTATGGTATGTGGTACTGGTTGCTGCTGGGCGTGAGTCTCCACGCCCAGTATGCTATGTGGTTACCGGAGATTGAACCCGGGTCCTTGTGCTTGCAAGACAGGCGCCAGAACCACTGAGCTAACTCCCTGGCCCCTCTTTTTGCCTTTTCTAAGGAAAACCATTTCATTTGAAATATATTTATGAATTGACAAGAGAGAGACTAAGTTGTCCATGAATCAGTTGTTAGCTTTCTGCAACTATGTCTGCATAATTCTTATTTATGGCATGAACCAAGAGGAATGGTTAACCCCTGCCCTCTACAAGCTAAAGAGTAAAAAATTTAATTTTTAATCAACATTAACAGTCATTTTGCATGGTCAGAATGGCAACCATAGTAGAGTTCTATGCACAGTGAATTTGAAATTTTTCGCTGATTAAATAGAATGGAAACCAGGAGAGGACCCAACAATTAAATATTGATTATTAATTTTAATACATTCATTGAGTTCCTTGTTTGGAAATTGAAGAATAGAAAACATGAAAATAAGAAGATGCATGAATGAAGAAATTTTCATTTTGTAGGATAATGTTCACTAGTCATATCCCTAATTAAAGTTTATAGGCACAGAAGTTAACCAAAAGCTCAAGGCTTTACCGGGTTTTTAAAAATTTTAAAATAAGAAAAAAGAAATAAAACTTTAAATATTTTAGATTTGAAACTGTAAGGATTCTGATAAATATATTGCTTTCATTTTATAAATATATTCTTTATATTTGAAAATAATACTTAGTAAACATATTCTTGCATTATTTTTTACCATTAGAAGGAAAGAAGTGGAGGAAATGTAAATAGACTCGAATTTTTTTGACAGAATAGCATGTTGGCCAGATATATGTAAATTCTTTTATGAAAATTTTCATTAACAATTGATTTTCATGTTTATAAGATTTGTGATATTCAAATTTTATCTAAAATTTTTGCCCTATCTGCATTTATTCCCAAATTACTGATTAAAATTGAATCATTAGAAGGGCATGTACAGTGCAATGGAAGTGTACATATTTTGTACTCCTGTTATTTTATCTAAGCATTTTTATATAGTGACATTGAGTATGAGTTTAACAATAAAAAATATAAGTTCAATTTATCTATAATTTGAATATTTGAAATGTTTGGAAATCACTAGATGCTAAAGTTTTTTGATAAACATCCATTTCAGTAAATTAAATAGAAGCCAACTACTAATAAAATGCTCTTGACTGTTCCAAGAAGTACCTGGCAAATTTTGTTGTATGAAGCTCTACATATTTATAACCCTGATTTTTGATTCTTCTACACTAACAGAAACTATTTATGTAGTCTTTGAACCTGTGTCACTCTTTGGAATCTTTCCTCAGTATCAAAAAGAAGATATGTTGTAAACAAGCTAAAGGGTGACTACAACTGTTTTAAACCAAGTATCCATGCTAACACTTCAGTAATTGTATTCTTCATAGTTCTATTACTGAACATTCAAGATGAGAACATCACAGCATTTTATTTATTTATTTATTTTATTATTTTTTTTTTTTTAGGGTTTTTTGAGACAGGGTCTCGCTTTTGTGGTTCAGGCTGGCCCGGAGCTCAGCCTCAAACTCACATCACAGCAATCCTCCTGCCTCTGCCTCCCGAGTGCTGGGATTACAGGCGTAGCCACCACGCCTGGCACTGTGGTCTGTGGTACTGGTTGCTGCTGGAGTGAGTCTCCACGCCCAGTATTGTTATGTGGTTACTGGGGATCAAACCCAGGCCCTTGTGCTTCCAAGAGCTATATCCCCGGCCCATGTCACAGCATTTTATTACTAACTTTCACATGAGATTATAAATAATTCTGAGTTTCGCCATCCACCCTTAGCAGAAGTAAAACAGCACAAGTATTTAATTTCACAATAAAAATTCTGAGTCCCTCAGAATTAAAATTATAAAAGGTTGCACATTTGGGATCATACACTATCATCAAACTATTCTCCTTGTAACACTTAATTCTGGGTTTTCCTGTTACCTTAAGTCATTTAGCTGTGTATCATGATTATTCAGCATTTCTCTTGGATTGCTTCATCTAGAGTACAGTACAGCATCTTATTGAGTGTAAATTAATACCAAAGCCACTTCCTGAATGTTGCAGAGACTTCTTCTCTAAGCAGTATTGTTGCATATATTTCAGTCTTTGCAATAGTAATAGTATAATGTTAACAAAGTAATTATAGTCCTTTGAATACGTGACTATGCTATGAACTTTGCTCAAGTTATCTTGTTTAATCTTGGTAACAATGTACAGAAATAATCTAGATGATCTTCATTTTGCTGCTTGTCATTACAGAACTTTAGGGAAATTTAAAATCCTACAAGTCACAAATTTCAAAGGCTAGTTGAACTAGAGATAGTAGGCACTTCTTTCTCAGGTAAAAACTATCTGACTACAGATAACAATAATAATAATAATAATATCTTTATATTCAGAAACTGTGTTTGTCACAGATTGAAAAATGTACTTCTCACCAATAATTTTCTTTTTAACAAGGATGTACTGACCTGCAAAAGAAATGATGATGACATGTGCTGCAATGACAGTTTAGTTCAAGTTAAAATTTCAGAACAGACTTTGGAGAAGCCGACGGCTGATGATTCTTCTTAGGGTCAGTGGGTGTAAGTGCACATACATGTGACTATTGGACAAAGAACCTAAGGAAATTCAGAATTGTTTTATGGAAATGTCAAGGAGGTGGTAAAATGGATGGAGCTCAAAATAGTATGTAGAATCCAGAAACTGATAGACATAATTTCAAAATAGGGTTTTTTTTTGAGACTCCACACAGGAGAAGCTTAGGGCCTTGGCTCATAAGAGATGAAAACTTGGGAAAGTAGAAGTTAAATGCAGTGAAACCCTCCTCTAACACTGCAGTTTGAAAAACTGAAGAAAGAATTGTCAGTCCAGTACAGTCTGAATGAATACAAATAAAGAAAGAAAGGAAAGGGATTGGAAAGTAAATCAATATGAAGATCCTGAGCTCACTCCCCATAATCAGGGAAATAAAAGTGAAGGAGAAGGGTAAAGATAGATGCATGAGGAGAAGGAGGGAAAGGAGAGATGAGGAAGAGGGTGAGGAAGAGGAGGAGGAAGAGGGAGAGCCATCTTTCTTCCCATCAGAATGTAACAGTGACCTGGTTACTGGAATACTGCAGATTTTAGATGCTAGAAAGGCACATTTGACATTTTCAAAGACCCTTAGAAAATTAAACAAAGGCGAGTCATGGAAGAAAATGAAGAAGCACAGCTTCTCATATTGTGCACTTCCTTAGTTAGGAATCACTCCTGTGCAAATGAGGATAATTTTCCTACAACCGTGAATGAATTGCTGACAAAGCCTTTGAAGTACATGAATCTTGGGATGGACTGTTTTTAAACTAATAGAAGCTAAAACCTCATTATTTGACCACAAATATTAAAGGTTAATTCAACTTGAACACACACAATTGGTGGTGTTTCATTTGCTGAAATTTTCACACTATAGCAGGGAATGGGAAAAGGCAAGAATTGGGATATATCATGTACAGGTACAAATTCTCAGTGGTGAACGTGATCATAACATATACTTAAGATGTACCAATAAACTCAACGATAATTTTTTTCATGCTACTAGTGACAAAATTCTGGAAGTTGTTACTATTTGATATTTTTCTAGGCCCTAAATGTCTCTAGCTTCTTGCTTTGTATATAGCTTTCTCAGTATAAAATTCACTCTCATATCTCTCTTGAGATTTTATTTTTGTTACTTCCAAAAGCCAAGTCTAATTTTTAAAAATAATCTACTATATTCTATATAGTAGATGCAAAGGAAACATTTGCATAGACAATGACAATATTAATCAAGCTTTGACAACTGATTCACAATTACAAGCACACACATTCACACATTGCGTTTCTACAGTGTCAGGTAAAAAGACTGGCAGCTCAAATCAAATTGCGTTCATTGGGCTAGAGCAAACATCATCAGGGTATTATTTTTGTTTTATTTTAGTAAGAATTCTAGAATGCTTTTGTTTTTCATACCAAGTACACTTTTAAAAATAGTTGTCAGCTACTAAACCAGCCATGGGAAAGAGCTAGCACTAGAAAGAAATAGAGACAAAATCTGCTTAAATCTAATATGCAAAAGCATTTCTTTTGAAAAAAAAAAAAGTTTCAACTTTGCTATTTCAAATGCCATCGTTGTACTCTTTACCTCTTTGCTACCATATTCACATGCACAGTGCAACAACTCCAATCTCTTCTCCACTTTGATTCTCAGAGGACAGTATTTTACTGGGTTTTAAAAGATGCATGTGTGAGGAAAAATGAGCTCTGTCAGATTTCTCTGCCTCGGACTGAGTCATACATTTTCCCTGCATCCATACCCTAGACAAAACAGAAGAGTAGAATGATTTGTCATTTCCTGTTGTAAGCTATTTAAATTCAGGCAAGTCTTTTACGGTCTGAAAAAAAGAGAGTTAACTGTGTGTTCTGAAATTGTGATCTAGTAATGAAGTCTCTTGGATAAAAAGGTAATATTTGATGTATTTTGGGAAGCACAGCCATTTAGATATGTCTCCAATTTCCAAGTTCTCTTATGTATCATGTTTTTTATTAAAATGGGTCATAATTTCCACCACTGGTTATTCCAGAATAAATATACAATGTGAATGTCAAAAGAAATCTGTGTGGATAGTTCCATTATAATTCCTAATCCACATATTTATTTGGCTTCATTTCATTTGGAATGTCACTTTTAAACCTAGAAGTATGAGGCAAATGAAGTTATCAGATGAAACTACTTCATCATTAGGAGTAAATTGTAGGGGAGAGCATACAGGTAGCTCTGGATTCTTCATTACTTCCATATTTCAACAAAATACTCAGCTGAGACCTGAAAATGATCTTTAAATCATTTATTTATGTCTTCATAGCCATGGAAACTGTGCCCGTAATGTCAGTGGTTAATTGAAATCATGGATTTTGTGTTAGCTTAAAAATGTCTCTGATGTTTTGGTCTAAAATGAAACCTTCTAAAGTTTTTGAATTGGAGAAAATTGTAATGTAGATTAATAGAGTTTTTTCCTTATTAAAATATGTATACTGAGTGCCCTGTTTCAATGTGTGTTTATCTTTCTTTATTTTTTTGCTATAATTTCTATAGTAATAAAGTATGAAATTGTCCAGGTTAATAAAAAGCAAACAGAAAGGAAAAATAAAACAAAGAAGTTTTCCCAATTCACAGGATGTGGTATTTTTACCCAGTATAGTTATAAATAATGAAGGAATTTGAGCATGTTCCTAATAGCTAACACTATGAATAGCATGTCATATCAGCACCTACTATCTTGTTATACAGTAAAATAATTACAGTCTTCATGTTTGCGTTTGTACCTCTGTTGTTTTTTTGTGCCTCTCAGACATATATAACTGTGACCTACAAAAGTTCTGTGCTTATTAGTCTGTTCCATTACCAGACTATATCCAGTGTATTCAGAGTCCCCACTCCCTATAGGTGACTGAGAAAGCCTGTTGAGGTCCTAATTTCACTAATGGGACATTTTGGTAATATCTAAATCTATTGATATTATGAATAAAATCAATTAAGTAGAACAGCTCCCACCATATTGGAAAATTGAATTTTTTACCCTAGGTTTCAGCTTTTTGAAAAATCTGTACAAGGAGGGAGATTAATTAGATGGTGTTTAGCTGGAAATTTTTTAGTTTAGTTCTGTTTTTGTTTTCATTGTCAGGGATCAATCTCAGCCTTCTCCATTGAGCTAAATCCCCAGCTTTGAAGTTCTGATTTAAAAAATTTGAAAGTCTTGTCTAAGGTAATACTTAAAGTATACAACCAAATGTGTGGTATATTTCATCTAAATTTTACAATTCAGTCATAAAATATTTCACAATATTTTCATGACATTTTACAATTCTGTTTGTCTTCATAACGTTTCTGCTCTTTTTTATTTAAAACTTTTTAAAAAATTTCCATGATTCTAATTTTTTTCACTAATGTGGTGAAATTATTTATTTCATGAAACTTTCCCAAATGAGCTTTTATGCTGGTAATTATATTTATTTTATTTGTTTCTCTTATCACTCATTTCATCTTTATGTTTTATTCATTTTTATTAAGCTTTAGTTCACTATATATAGTTTACCAGAGTCCCTGTGACTATTTGTCTTTTTTGCCAGATTGGTTAACTTGAGCTGTGCACAGGAAATGAATGATGCCCAACTTGGGTTGTGTCTGGGTACGTCACAGGGCTATGACCTTGGGAACTACAGCTGGTCCTCCCCAGTGTTTCCCCTGCTGTCACTTGTCTGTATATTTTAAGTTGAATAGCTTTCTCCCACCATGCCTTTCTTCATTATATTTCTCTCCTGATTGGTCATTCATGGACTGAACCCTCAAAATTAATACCTCTTCCTTTAAATTGGAGATGTCAGGCATTTTGTCCCATCTGGAAAGAGAGGAAAAACATAGACTCTCACTTGTTATATTTAGTATATTTTTCATTATTTGAATTCATATTGTTTGGTACTGTACTAAATATTTAACATCAATATTTAATAAGATAAATATGTATGATATTTTATAAAATAATATTTTAGTTCTATAGCAAATATTTTTACAAAGTTTAAAGTTCTATTCAGTTTTAGACATTTATAAATTTTCATTATTCATTATAGTATCTTTTTTGATCCATCCAATATTTAGAAGTATGCTTTTGTGTTGCTAATTTTATGGGAACTTGTGACTATTTTTAAATTCTAAATTATACTAACTTTTCTGATTGTATTCTGTAAACTATCAACTATCTCACATTTGTTTAAATTTCCTTTAGTGTCCTACTATCGTTATAAAATGATCACATATTTCATTCAAGGTAGCCAGGATTACCTTCTAAAATCAGTAAGTCAAAGGTTGGTGTAACAGATCAATGATACAGCATTTGGTGCATGGGGGAGACCCTGAGTTCCATCTCAGGCACCAACAGGAATAACAACAAGACAAGTTTTAGATAAAAATACTCTTAGAGGTGGAAAATGAGTCATCAGATTAGATACAAAGTATCTGATAGAACAAAGACATTGACACTATGACTCATATTACCACGTTGAATAAAGAATCTAAACGACACCTACATTTGTGCTCAGTTGTCTATCTTCTCCTAGAGAGTTGCTTGCTAGAAAATGAAATACAAATAAACTTTAATTCATCACAACCTGCCCTCAATTCACATTGTCTGCCTAATAGGTGATATGCCCCCTTGTATTAAATCATGCAGGGACTTGAGTTTATATCTGCCTCATAGTGGACAGTTTCAGAGGATGAACCTATAGAGTATAGTTTACAAGACCATTAGCTGTCTACATTGATGATTATAAATATAAAGAAATTGGAAAACTTTGTGTGAACAAATTTTTAAAGAAATGTTTGTCTTCTTAATCATAATAAATATTCTAAACTGTTTATTCATTTTAGGTTTTTTAAAAAGTTAGCTCCTTATAAAGCCAAAGGATACATCATTACATTTACATTTTTAAATGCATGCTTTAAATCTTGGCAATCTAAAAAAACATAATTATGAAGCTAAGGAAATTTAAATGTTGGAAAAAAGGATGAGAATTTGAAAGGAACATGATTTTCTCATTTTATCTTTTATACTAAGAAGTCAATGTGTTATTTCAGTAAAAAAACTGAAAATCCTATGTCTACCACTAGGTGTTTTTAAATTTAGTGATAAAGTGAAAATAAACAAGCAAACAAAAAACAGAATCTAATTTGGGAACATAGGGGAAGGAGGAGAGATAGGATCTAGTCTCCCAAATTCTTCACTGTTCATACTGGTAAATTAATATAACTCATTATAAATTGCTTACTCCAGTAATTATAGAGGTATGAGTAAACTTGTATTAAAACTTGTATTCATCTAGACATTTAAAATTATTGTTTAATAAGTAATAGTAAAAATAGAAAGTTTTTGAAATATCAATATGGGAGATTCATGTATGTTTTTGAATTATGTGGTTGAAGATGCTTAATCATGGACATGATAGCATAATCTAAAAATATATTCTGTATTCAGACAAAAGAATAGTGTTTACATAAATATATCAGTGTGTATTGATATGGAAATACTGAAATATTTATGGGTTAAAGAAAAATATATTACATATTATTGCACCTATGATAAATTTTAATTATATAAAGACAGTAAATACCTGTAATTTTAAAATCAATGCTTAAAAAATATAGAAACAGACACACTGAACAAATAGGTATGACTAAGCTGATACTTTATATTTTCTTGTAATTAAGTTATATAAACTTTTCATGACTACTATCATGATCATATAGTAAAATTTTAATAGCAAAATCATTAAGATTGCAGATAGATGGCACCAAATGGTGCTGATAATCTCTTTATTCCGAACTCCCAGCATTGAGTTGACCCGCGCTGCAGCTGCAAGAATTCCCTACTTCCTGCGTCTATCCTCAGTCCTCCTTTATACTGGGAACAGAAGCAGTATTCCTCAAGTGTATTTGGAGTGACTTAAGAATACATGACAACCAAGTGTGAGCGTGTGCAACAGTAACGTAAATGACAACTAGAGGAACACTTTCACCTTTTATTTCTTATTCTCAGTTTGAAATTATTATTTGAATAGAGATTCCATTATCTGAATTAAAACTATAGAAAGTTAATTCCAGTATGTTGGGTTCAAGATTAAAGTCAGAACTTTTCTTTGTGTCTTTTATATATATGTAGCTTTATGGTCTACATTTCCTCTAGATTTATCTTAAATGGATAATACTTCTTCATTATCACCCCTCATATCACCAAAAAGCAACAAAAATCTGTGCTTACTTTTAGGTTTCCAAAGTCAAACAAGCACATTTTTTGTACATCCTGTCAGCAATAAAATCATTTGAGGTAGAGCACTAAATAAAGGCACTTACTTCCTCAATTAATTTTATTGTCAATGAACTAGAAGCTGTATCCATAAACTTATTCTAAATAGTTTTTGAATAGACAGTAAGCTTCCACCATGATAAATATGAGAACATCAGGAAATGTTCATATGGCCTAACTGGGTGACTATGGCTTCTGATTTGTCTCCACTTTTTGTTCTCTTTTCTGACTTAGGTTATGCAAATCAGGTGTTTTAGGTGATAGTTATGTCATTCCATAGGATAATAGTGACCATATTACAGAAGCTTAGAAGCCTTCAGGCAAAGAAGAACTTGAACAGCTGTCATTTCTCTTTCATTTTCTCTTAATGAAGAGAAAGGAGTTTGTGCATTGCAAAGGACATTGTTAAATTTCCCATCAGAGAGTCAAAGTGTGACCTAACAGCAATTCTCAGTGTTTAGATAACAGTAGTGATAGAAAAAAGAGAAATCATGGTGATCTATCTTCAAAGCAATTATTTTTTATCAAAATGGAAAAATATAAACATATATGGTTTTCTATAAAGTAGTCAACTTAATAGCAGATGATTGAATGGCTTGTTTAAATGCAAGAATGTACTAGAGTACTTCATGAAATGACAGCAAACCTCTTAGTTTCATAAGCATGATAGGACAATAAAAATAACTTCTTTTCTTCATTTTAGAAATGAAATATAAGTAACTTATTATAAATTTGTTCTGTTTCAGGGATGTGACAGCTAACAGATGTATGTATTGGCAATTTGCTCAGTAAATTATTATTTACTGTCACTTTTAAATTAGAATTTGATCTTCCATTGTATTTAATCTATTTACATTAGAGATGACAAATTTCCTACCCTTAAGCAAAGTCTTTATTTATCATAAGGCAATTTTTACCAAATCAGTTCCATGAAGAGAGAAGAAACCAAAATTGGAATCATTTAACTTTTCTGAGTACATCTTGTACTCTGAAAAGAACGGAAAATATTTTCAGTAACTGATATTTTCACACTCACCTTCTTTAAATATTCCTAGATTTTATATTTACCATAAATATCATATAATTTTTCCATTAGTGTTGTATTCTTTCCATAACTCCATTGGGTAGGTTTAGGTCCTGTTTATGTGTGCTTTGAAACCTAAGTGTAATATGTAGCCACATATTTCTTGTCATCCGTGAAGCCTGGAGTCTCCTCACACAGACACATACATTTTTTCATCTGTAAAGAGACTTCTAGAACAAATAATTCTACTGATACAAAGAATATTTGTAGAGAAACTTAGGGATTTCGGGATTTAGGTCGTGGAAGAGGTACATGGTAAAAAGGAAAATTTTAGAGTCTGAACTGCATTTTGAGGGAAAATTCACAGTCATATATATATATATATGATACTTTGGCATCAGCTTATGCTTGGAATATAAATGAAAATGTGTTTGAATGATATTTGGTAAAACATCAGTTTCAATTATTTCTGGTTAGACTTTCAGTTAAGTGACACTGTAAGCTCATGGTAACTTAAATTATGATATTTATAGAAATTTGTAGATGATGTAGAAATTTATAGATTATGATGTTTCAAAAGTGAGTTACTCCCTATTAAGCAACATTTTCGGCTTTAAGATTTAGTGTAAATATAACCTCAGTGGTTCTAATCCTTTACTCCACATTCTTATTTCTCTGAGTCCATTATAACAACTCCAATATTCAATTCAACTTTAGCCATTTATTTTCATAAAATTTTGAAATATTATGTAATCTTATAGGTATTATTATTGCAGTGTCTTTAAGAGAGACTTCTTTGCTTCCAAAATGCAGTATCAGCAGAGCTTATGATTAGTTATTATATCTAATAACAGCCAAAAGTTATTAGAAATAACTATGTACCAGGAATCTTCTAAGTGCTTCACACACTGTAAGTGACTTATTCCTGAGCACACACCAATGATGTAGGTGCTATTATATTCACACAGCTATGGACAGAAACAGAAACATTATTCAGAGAAAGACAATAAAATGTAATCAAGATAACCCCTCTTGTAATTGGAGAAGTTACAACTAGATAGCTTGACTCTAGAGAATTTTGCTTGAATCTTAAGCATAGAGTTTTTATATTTAAAGATACTCTTTGGAAACATGGCCATAAATGTGGTCACTGAACACTATTTATGCTTCAAAATAAATGACAAAGGAGGCTTCATTGAGCATAAACTTGACACTGGAAAAGAAATGGCCTTTTGTGGAGATACAGCAGACAACTGAGAAGCAAAAGATCCTTGGTTCATCATTTTCTTTAGCAGAAAATGCGTGAGAGGTCTTTTGTGTTGTTAGGAAAATGGTCCTGGAGTCTACAGAAGGATCCCTCTTCAACCATTCTAATTCACTAGCAATAGTCTTGTATATCCAAGAGCGCCTGATCACACCTGTTTCTTTCTCTTGAGCCTGATATATGTACTTTCATGAGCATACTTCTGTAGTTTAGTTGCAAGTATATCTCTATAGAATGTTTCAAAATCAGATAGAAAAGAAGGAAGCACCTTACCTTGAAAGTTCTGGGGGAGAGGATAGACATTTGAAAACAAAAATGACAAAAATCAGGTAGCCCAGGATTCTTTTCCTACGTTATGTACCTGTTAGGAGGTAGATGTTTTTCTCTGGATAAGTGAGAGAGAATAATGACATTTTTCTGGGAAATTGATTACGAGTCTGCTATAATCCATTAGGCTTAAAACTATTTTAGAAATTGAATTTTTTTGACAATTGACTTATATAGAGTTGATTTTATATTCTCAACTAAGTTTTAGTCAATATCAAATTTTAAACCTCAGCAGCATTCAATTGATTTGTTGATTTTAAACAAAAAGGAATCTCATGGAAGATGTGTCAGTAACACATAGCTACTAAAAAGACTAGTTTTTCAACAAAACCATGTTTTTGGACTCAAGAATATAACAGTTAGATTGAAAAGGGGGACTTATATCGGGGTAGTGTTAGTTATATAGCAGCATTTTGAGGGTGGCCTGATTCCTTTAATTACATCAAAAGCAGTAAGACTATCCAATATAGATGTGTGGTATTTGTAATATATTTATGAGGGAAGAAGGATGAAAATAGAGAACGGCTAAAATCAGAGGATGACACAGTTCAGAAATGTAAGTTTCAATCTATGCTTTTTGAATATTCACGGGTTACAGATAGTGCCAAATGACAGTACCTAGTCTGCTAGGAAGAGTGGAAAAATACATTGAAGATTGATTTTTCTGATCAATGAAGCATTTTTTTTCTCAAAGTTTATTTGTTTGTGTGGTTTTTAATAGTTCTGCAGATTAAACCTTGGCTTTTCACTTCCACTGAGATATGTATCCAGCTCTAAACCGACCTCCACAAGTAAAACCAAATAAAATGTAAACGATAAACTTGATAAAAATTTGCAAAGATGATATCAGATTCTATTGTACCAACCAGTCCATTGTCTCCTCAATTTAGTTTCAGCTTAGCAACAAATATATTCCCTATAATGAATCAGAAAGTATAGATAATCTTAGCCTGTGGCCTGATTTAATGTATCGAGTTAACTGGCTACACTAGATGAAGACAAAAATGAACTTTTCTGTGTTTGGTAATTTAGAATTCTTTGCATTAGATTAATATGGGGAAGTACTATCATAACCTACATTATAAAATATTCTTAGCTATTGTTTATCTTTATGATAATTTTTTGTGTGAAAATTTTTGAACTCTAAATATTAATAAACTGCTTTATATACATTCATCCTGATTTTAATGAAGTACACGATAAGCTACATTCTCTAATCTTATAGTTTATTAAATTAAACTATAGTAATTATGAGATATATTTGATATCACAAATAATAAACAGTGGTGGCTTATAATTATTATGTTGTGGTGGTTAGAGGAATACTTCAATTATCTTTTCAGGTTTAATAAAGTAGGCATATTTGCTTGCTAGAAAATCCACAAAATAAGTAAAATGGTAAAAACTTGATAGATTGAGATGTTTCAAATTTATCAAGAAATTAGAGGGATAGATAGATAATTTTTCTCAATAAAACCATGCTTTTTGGGGGGCCGGGGAGTTAGCTCAGTGGTTCCGGTGCCTGTCTCA
>PVIR01002221.1:79329-105874 GCA_004026965.1 Petromus typicus
GTGTGGAGACTCACACCCAGCAGCAACCAGTACCACATACCACAGTGCCGGGCGTGGTGGCTCACGCCTGTCATCCCAGCACTCGGGAGGCAGAGGCAGGAGGATTGCTGTGATGTGAGTTGGAGGCTGAGCTCAGGGCCAGCCTGAACCACAAAGCGAGACCCTGTCTCAAAAAACCTAAAAAAAAAAAAAAAAAAAAAAAATGCTTTTTTTGATTTAAGAATATATCTACTGGGTTAGAAAAAGCTATTTATATTGTGGTAGCTGCTTAAAGATGTGCACTATTTCCAAGGTATTTATTGCAAAATGAGGAAGTCTAGTAATTCCTTTGTACTATGATTGGACTTATTTTACCAATACCAGCCTCAACACCAAATAATGTCCTTGTGTGATTTTTTTTATCATTAAAAAGGAAAATTGTTTGGGGTACAAAATCTTAGTCCCCATAAAGACAATACTACAGATATCCTGCCTACCTTAACAGTTTATTGAACATTGTAAATGCAATTTTCTAACCCGTCTCAGTTTCACTAGTAAACTCTGTCTAATGTATCTCTATGGATTCCTTTTTCCATAAGACTGAGAAGTTGCTAATTCAGGTGAAACACTGCAGAGTCCTGAATTTCTAGCTCTTACTAGAATCTTGGTGGACAAATCATTGGGTAGAGGAAGAAGCAGGTAAAGTAGATGAATGTGGGCACGAGGGAAGGTGAACATGGACAATGGAAATTGGGTAACCAAGAGGTTTGAAGAAGGCTGTAGTTATATGTATTCAATCAAACATTTTATATGAATCTAACTCAGAGGCTGAAAATCCTGTTTAATTTCCCAAAATAGTCTTATACATAGCATCATGCTAGGTTTATGCAGAGCTTTGTGCTCAAGAATTAGAATATAGTGTATCACATAGTGAAGTTATTCTCAATAGTAGCTAAAGAGTCATGTAGGCATTTGTTCCTTCTAGTCATGGTTTCTATATTGTTTGGTGAGATTAAAATAATTCCAAATAGTGTAAAAGAAATAGTCAACCACAATTTAGCAGAATCTCACCACTCAGAGGTTCTGTATAAAGAAATCTAGATGTAAGGCTCTCAAGTTTCCCTACTCATACAAGGTCAAAAGGTTAAAAAGTGGCCTTTTCAGGGCTTTAAAGCCAAGGATCTGATCAGGACAGCTGATAGACACACACTGCTCATCTTAGCATGCACCTCAAAAGTCAAAGGTCAATATTCCATGGCTCTGGCTGAGCTGCAAATCATAATATAGGTATGAGATGCTCAAAAGTGGGAAGAAGGACAGAGAGATGGGAGGAAGCAGCAAAAGCAAGACACAGAAGAGAGGACGGGAGGAGAAGGGGAAGGAGAGAAAGAAGAGAGTAGAGATAGAAAGAAAAGAACTTGGAAGCATCCTGAGTTAGACTACAAGGCAAAAGTTATCAGTAGATTCTCAAAGAGCAAAAGAAATTGTCTCTTCTCAACTTAAATGTCACTTTTCATATTTTGAGTATATTTTTACTGAGTGATATTTCAGACTTTTAAGGAACATAGCAATAGATCAGAGAAAGTTAATCCCAACTGTAGAGGATATCATTCAGCTACTCTATGTTTTTAAGTGCAGATAAATAGTGAATAGCATTAAATATGAACTTTGTAGTTTAAATGGCAGAAACATGCACAGCTACTGAAATTATTCTGAGATTCAGATTTTTCAATTGATAATTGCTTGTATCAGAGAGAAAAGAATTTTTCTCTGCATAGAAATCAATAAATGGCTGTTAAATTCTACACAGAAAAAATTAGTAAAAATCCATAAATATAATGAAAATGACTATTTTTTTAGCTTGGTATACTCATAATGTTTAGGAATATGTATGGAGTGTAGGATCCTATAGGGCTGCCATTTATCAGGAACTGTCCAAAATCAGCAAATTTTATTGCAAGGGAAACGAAATTTCTCTGTCCCCAGCATCTGCCATTAGACATATTTTGTGTTTTCTCAGTAGGAGATACATGAAAACATCTGTCTTAGAAAGCCATGTTTGTTGCTGGTCAGGAACCTAACCTGACCACATCAATGGAAACACTACTTTTGGAGGTGCTTGTGGTGCTTTAGGTGCTCGCTCAGATGTGCAGTGTTTATCAGCCATACTGATGAGATCCTTGGTTAGAGCCCTGAGAAGAACACCTTTAACCTTGTGTGCCTATTAAATAAAGAGGAAAAAGACTCATAACTCCAAAGAGAACATGACCTTCCACTTTTATTTACTGGCATTATGTATATATGTATATATATATTTTCATGTGTATATTTATATATCACATATGTTATATCTACCATACAAATGAGGCTCTAGTTCATTGTCTCTTTGATATTTCCTGTTGCTGTTTTCACTGAATGCTTAATAGAGGTCAAGTTACAATTTCAGACTGTATCATGAATTCTGGCAGGCAGGGCCATCTGATTAAGATAAATTGAACACAGTTGAAATAAAGTCTTTTATTCTAGACACAGCTGACTTCATTGCTAGCTGTGATGTTCAGCAATATATCCACAGGCTGGGAGACAGGCAGTGCTGACCAGTAAAAACGCACTTCTGCATAGGAAGCAAGATAAATTATTAGAAGGTAATAGAAATGGAAGTTCTCCTAGGTTTTAGTAATTGTTAATTTGATCTGAAGTAACTGTAGTAATTAATATACCCGTGATGATTTATTTTCTTCCAAGCTCTTATTAAGTTATATGACTATTTGACCATTATTCTTGTTATTTTAAATATGCTTTAAAATAAATCAATGTGTATATGATCTTTCCAAAATTTGAAGCTATAAATTCCATGAAATATGAGTCCACATCTTCACAAAAATATAATACAGAGCACCTCATCTAGCCTATGCCTAATGACTATGTATTGAAGGAATCAATTCCCGCCTAGTTTTAGGCAGCCTGGGAAATTAAAGACAAGGAGAAAAACAAATGGAGCCTAAAAACCGGATGAAGATAACAAATTTATCACTGAATTTAGCGTAACACTTTTGACAAGACCGGCAAAAACAAGGAATTATTTTAGTTTTGTTTTGACTATCCAACAAATGAAGAATTCAGGATAAGAGATTTATCTGCTATTGAATTTGAGGAAGTATACTGCTGAAATATAGGTAAACATACTGACTCTTTTCAAAAAGGATGAGGACAATCTCCATATTTTTTTTTAGTAGCCCTCAGTGATAAGAACAGTGTGAAAGCAAATACGTACTCAGAGAGGATTTTACACTGAGCCACCATTGCAGGCAAAAAAAAAATTCCCCTTGATCTTTGCTTTCCAGGGACTCAGTCAGGTGCCCAGCTCACAAGAAGGTCTCAGTTGTTTGTACTGAATTGTTTCCATCACAATTAAAAATCAAGTTGGTGATTAACTCTCAAACATAGTGTAAGTACAGTTCTACAAGGAGATAAACATATATGCAATCCAGGAGACTTGGAAATAGTACCTGAAATCCAGGGTTGAAAGCTATCAAAATGAAATCTCAAGTGGATGGAGTCTGTGTTTTGTAAGGTTTTGTCACTTTGCATCTAACAGAATGGTCCAGGCTGAGGCCATAAGAGCTACCTCCGTGCTTCTTGTTTAGGATATAAAAAGTTCTGAAGCTTGGGTGACATTCACATCAGATATGAAATGTTTAGTATCCATAGGACCATTCATTTTTAAACACATATGGCAGTTAAGTGGAATTCATGAGAATTAAATTATTTAGCAGCCTTATTGATGCATAGCTTGAATACTAGAAGACTGGTTGGATGGTGCTCAGTATGGATGGGTGAAAGGTACAGGTTTTGAGGGTGGATACGTGAGGGGAAAGGAGGGTGTGAGTCACATGATCAAAGACAATGGAAGTGGCTTCCCTCTGACATGTGAGAGAGGGTGGGCCACAAGGGAGTTCCTGGCTTGTGTATAAACCCAAGAGGTAGGAGCACAATTTGATTAGACTGACTGAGAAGGTATTTAGTCTAAATTGAGCGTGTGCACAGTGTAAGGGTCTCCAATACATCTCCCGTGTAAGCTAGTGATTGAGCAAATGTGATTTAGCCTGCAAAATACCTGTAATTGGACAGATCAAAAGCTCTGGCATTACAAATAGCTTCTCTGCAATCTTCTCTGCATCTCTGGAGGTACAGAGATAATACTGGCCATATATTTGTCCAGTGGGATCTTAGAAAGATGAAGATTTTTGTCTTCTTCTTCTTTCTTTTCTTCTTCTTCCTCTTCTTCTCATTCTCCTCTTCCCTCTCCTGTCTCTATGAGAATGGAAATTTATTTAGTGCTACTTTACATAGCAAATCTTCCACCTGCAGAGTGTGTGTGTGTGTGTGTGTGTGTGTGTGTGTGTGTGTGTGTGTGTGTGTGTTGCATTCCCACCCCACCCCAGGGCATTGGTTCCCCGAAGCTAAGCAAGAACCCTGTTCCATGTGATTCTCCAGTGTGTGGCTGGAGCTGAAGTGCCTGCTGGACTATCACAATGACAGCTTATTTTCCAATGGAGATCCTGCTGTTTGCTTCAAGGATTTTAGTGTTCATTTTCTATTTGGTTTACCTAAGTATTAAGTTTTGAAGTGGGGTTTAAGGTTTTTGATCTCCTGAGTATCTATGGTTTATTTCTCAATAGAAAATAATTTTAATGTAATAATGTTTGTAATACCACTTCCTGTAGAGATTGTGAAAGTAGGTTTGTCAAAAGGTCATATATTGGACTCCTCACTCCCACTATCTCACAATGGGAAATAGGACCGATAAGGGGATACAGTAATAAAATGGCTGCATGAATAGGCCCTAATATACAGAAAAGCCACCACGTACAGATTGGAAATGCAATTCAGAACACAAGGCAACACCATCATAGTGAAAATAAACATATTGAACATTGTATTACCCACTGCAAATTATTGTATCAAGATTTTCTATCTTTTTGAAACAAATGATACCACTATTTACTCTTAATGAGAAGGTACTGCATTATGATTTTAAACCTTTAGACCAGATCATTACAAACTATGGCATTTTTTGTAAGGTATGATATATTCAACTGGTTTTATAATATTCACAGGATAAAATCCTGGGAAATCTCTTCCTTCTGAAAGATAAGAGTTCAACATTTCAACTGAGTATTTTATCTAATCTATGGTTAATTTCTATTTTCTAATTTCTATTTTCTATTTTCATATGAATAGAAAGCAAAATCTTAGATATGGCTTAGCAAATGAAGTTTAACTATCCAGTGAGAACTTAGGAGATGCCTACAAAGGGTTTGGTGCACATCAGGCTGAGGCAGATAAGAGTTTTAAAAGCTTAACACAGAACTTTAAAAACTCTCAAAAAAATTCTTGAGAAAATGTAAAACTGAGGATAGTGATTGATGAATGGGATACGTTTCTAAGTATAGCAACAGTGATAAGGAACTGAAAAAATCAAATTGATTTCTCTGAAATGCAGGAACATATTAAGAAATGTCAAGCTGGTAGGGGTTCCTAGAGAAACAAGAGGTATAATTTTTGAACAGTAGGTTATGACGGCTGTGGAAGTGGTGATTCTGACAGCACATCTGTAGTGGTTATGATTTAGAGCAGGTCAATTAGCTTTAACAGAATGCCTTTTCCCATGGTAACTTAACCAATGAATATTTATACAATCTTATTTCTAAATACTTATGTTTGTGTTGTTTCATTTTAAAATTTGGTGGAAATTAACTATTTCAAGTTATTAAAATAATGTTCAGGCGTTCATTGACCTTCCTTTATCAATCTGAAGAAACACCTTGGAATTCAAAATAATCAGTGATAAGACTAAACTACAATGATAACTAGGCATATGAAGGGGACACTTTTACATTGCCACGAGAAAAATATGAATCACTGGTAAAAATAGGCTGATTTTTAGAAGCTATCATATACAAGAGCTGGGAGAAGTAAACATAAGGTAGGCCTGAGGGATCTCATATTGCCAGAAAATAAAATACATTTTATAAAATTCAGACGTATCAAAAAGGCATAGGAGATAACAGGAAAGAGTTCTTAATGGTGAAAAATTGTTGCAAATTAGGACAACAGCATAAATAGCATAAATAAATACACAACACAAACACATTTTAGATTATACCCCAGAATCAAATTAATATCTATGAATACACACACACACTCTCTCTCTCTCTCTCACACACACACACACACACACACATACACACATACATATACATATATATGAATAGAACAAAATAAGTACGTAAGTGAAGTTTATGTGATGACTCTTCATTACCAAAAACCCTAATTTATATTTACAGAAAGAATGAGAAGTTAAGAGGAACCACCATTTAAACACCAAGTATTCACTGGCTTACCTAATTGTACCAATGAATGGTATAGTTGGCAAGTAAAAGCTTAAACAGAAACAGGATATTTGCCCAGTCTCAAATCTCCCTCTCCCCAGATTCACCATTATAAAGGACAAAGAAACTTAAGTGTTGAATCTTGACAGAAACTGGGTAATGAAGTTACCAAGTACAATGCTGTCAGAACACTTGGTGATACAATGTACCCTCTGATATGAGGCATTGAGAACACATCGTCTCTTTGTTCTGTCTCAACAATACAAAGAGAATCAATCATCCTCCAAAAATGTATAATGAGACAAGGTGGAAGTGTCCAACTGCCTATGAAACGAGTGGACATGATTACACTACAGTATTCTGGCCACAAAGGATAAGTGACAACTAAGGAACTGTTGATGATTGAAGGACACTGAAGTTACACTGCAGATCAATCCCTGATGTGGCACAGAGTATATCATTAAGGAAAGGAGGTAAAAAAATTTGGATAGTATCTCTACATTAGTTAATATTAATGCAAAAATTTTTGATTTATTCATTTTGATAAGTCAACCACTGGTAAAGTGACAACAGATTGGAGATCTGGATGAAGGATATTTCAGAGTTCTGTACTTTTTCAATAACAAAATAGAAGAAAATAACTGACATTTCTGTAGCATTTTGTGCCAACCTTTGTTTAAAATGACTCATATGTGTTGTAAATACATTAATGTTTACACGTAACCCTTTACAGTGTTATCCTGGAGCTGCTCTTAGCTTTACTGTTTTATCAAAGGATAAAAAAGGGAAGTGAAGAAAGAGTGGGTTCATTTTTGCTGAGGACACACTCATCACCTCAAGATTTTGACTGTAGAATATGTGCTCTTAACTACTACTAAAACTTTCCAAATAAATGATTTGTTAAGGGATACAATTATCATTTTATTACCTTTGTCTTAAATACATTGAGAATTTATTTGAGAATATATAGCATATCTTTCGAATATTTTTAATGGTAGGAAATGTTTGCCCTTCATTTGGATATTAAAAATCATTCCAGGTCAACTAAGTGAGGTAGTTTGTAAAATAAAATACGCAGTCATAGTTAGAGAAATTGTCCTACAATCATCTGTATGTTTATACTACTTTTAATTAGTAAAGAAAGCATTTTAGTCATAGCATTCTATGAAAACTCATTATGTGCAAAATTATTCTGTAATAGGCTTTTTATTGAATATTCTAAGATTAAATCTGTCCCAATCTATAAATTCACCTCTGCATAATTTTATTATAAATAACACCTAATTATAAGAATATATTAGGTTTCATATAATCAAGTTTCTGTGTTTGAACAGTTAAGGAAGCTTTTCTTAGAATCTATATTGCTAAGAAAATCCTTATATATAATTTCATGTGCTATCTTCCTTTTATACTTCTGTGCCTCCATCCATTATTTAGTCAAAAACTACTGAGTGTTATGAGCTGCTGAATTCTGGGTGTCATGAACACAGAGTAGAATGCAGTAACCCATCCGTTATGTTCAACTGTCTCCTACTTCTCCGGATAATTCCTGGAAGTGGAATTGACTCCTCAATGGTTACATGGTTATAGATAACTGTTCATTTATTCATCACACTATCAGAAATGGTTTAGAAAGCTTGGGAATTTATGCTTCAATATTGTCCCTCTCTTCTTCAAACTAAATAACTTTTGCCGATCTGTCCTTCAAGTCCAGTGAGTATTCTTCGATCTCCTATATGTTGCTAAACTTATCTACTAAAATTTTATCTTAGGTATTAATTTGTGTAGTTCTAATCTAAAAATTCATTTTAAATGCAATTTCTATTTCTCAGCTGACATTATATTATTGAACGCTGGATGGAGCTTCCCTTACCCCCCTGAGAGCAGGTATAACGGATTGAACACCTTTGTGTACTAATCTCAACATCTGATTAGAGTTGTATCTTTTTCCTTTATTGAATACTGATCTTATTTTCATATTATTAAAATATAATTTGTATTATAACCTGGACATTATGAGTGATACATCAGAGAGCCCTCTGAAGTGTGTTCGTCCAAGAGCACACTGTTTTCTTCTGAAATCTGTCTATTTAGGACTGTTGTTCAGTGTCTTCAGGTATATGTATATTTTTCAAAATGATAGGTGTGATCTACGGAATAGTTATTACAATGGAAGCCATTTAGTGATAAACAGAAACATAATGTCATGTAAACTGACTCTAGAAATCATTTACCAAGCAAAATTTAAAAAGCATTGAGGGTCAGAGTATTCACTTATTGTGATATACACTTTCCTTGGACTTTCTTAAAATTTTATTAATGTATAGTTAGGTTATACAGTGAATACAAGAAAAAATAGTTTTTCCTTTATTATAAATCTATATCTACCTACATATATGTATATATATACACATATAGTATACATATATATGTATTTATACATATACATATAGTATAAATATATATACATTTGCAGAGATTTTTCTCCTCCATCAAAGTAGAACTTTAAAAATAGAGGTTTAAGTAAAAAACTAACTTAAACTGAGTCACAAAATTTTTAAAAACCTGATTAAGCATACATTAAGCATATATGAAAAAATATGTGGTTCCTATGCAAATTATGTGGTAAACTACAACTGAGAATGTAAATAATTCCCATGTACATATCTAACATCTTTTGAGCATTATCACTTCCTTTTAAACTGTTAAATGGATATTATATATTTATGGTGCATATGATTTCATATCATTGTATTGTTAAATGGAAATTATATATTTATGGTGTATATGATTTCTAACACAGATTAAAAGCACGATGATATTTTGCATGAAAATATTGAGGTTCCAATATCTCACTCTTTCTCTGGATAGAAAAACCTAACCATAATAAATTATCTTCCACTGAACATGTATTTTTCCTTTCATTTAAAATGGACAAAATAAAAATTTCCTATTGACATTCATTTCTTATAAAATCAAAAGAATCATTAGCAACTAAATCATCTTAGTGTGTTGCTTGACCTGTATGATATTAACCCCAAACTCTTATTTGCAATGCTTCGCTAATTTATGTTGCCCCTGGAAGGAATTCTCTAATTGACAGGAATTCTCTGGAGAAGCTAAAACTATAAATACATATTTTAAAATGATTTGAAATAAGGTTTAAAAAATGAGATAGAAGAGATCAACTGCAATTTACAGCTTTGCTTCCTTGTGTCTAATTTCCATTGCTAGACAAGCTTAAACATTCTGCCCCACTTATAAAGTTGTAGCCTTATTGCTGCATCTAATGAGGCACAATGTGATTGTAGGTGTTTTCCAAGTCATGATGTGCCCTACATCTGTTCATAGTGGTCTTCAAGTAAGGAGAATGAGGATAACACATTCTGTAGTATCTGTTAGTAATGATGTTGACAGTGAATGATGGAAAGGAGTCATTTAAGTTGCTTACTAAGAACCTATGTACTTTGGGATAAGTTAAAATATTTATACCCCATATACCTAGAGAATTTGGAAATTTCCCATATATGCGCATGCACAGGTTCCTAAGTTCTAGCTTTGTCTGTAAACTTATTTTTAATCTTATATGGACTGTAATCAGATGAGCAAAAATAATCTACCATTTTAACTCACTTCTGCTGATGACACAAAATTCTACAGGCCCGTTAAAATCAAAGGTTTATAAATGTATTTCTTACAGTTTCAGAATAAATATTTCAGCATTTATGGAGGGCTTCTCTCACCTTGGAAGACAGCACTAGATCGCTTTGCTCTCTGGAGGCAGCAAGTGGGTGTTGTCTAGTGGTGGAAGGGGACACAAGGAGGGAAGTTCCCCTCAATCCCTTGTCTCAGCCCGGAGGGCTCCCGTTCTCACAGTGCAGTCCTAAACTCTCCACCTCGGTATTATCTCCTGGAAGTTACACTTCAGCATGTGAATTTGGGGGATATCTGTAAGTCACCGCATACACTATCAAATTTATCTAAAATGTCACCAACTCTGCATCTTGACGTTCTTTCCAGAAGAATCAAGAAAACATTTATACTACACTATGAAATTATGTTGTACACTTGTCCCTATCCTTAATTTTAGCATTTATTCAAGATTTAGAACAATCTGAAAGTTCTGTATTTTGTTATTTTTCTATATATAATCTATATGTGCTTAGCTCATTTAGACCACTTTATAGATATTAAACTCAAAATACCTGTAACTAGACTAGGTAGTTGAAAAATTAAAACAAAATATTAATCTTAAGTTATTTGTTGTCACTACATATTAGAGTATAAAAGGTTCAGGAAACACTTTAAATTGCTGTAGAATTAAAATCCTTAAAGTAGTGAATTTCATATAGGTAGTCAAGAAGTAGATCCTGATATATATATAGAAAAACTTGATATTTAATACATCATGTGAGAAATAAAAAGTGCAATTTATGAAATAAAAACAGACTCAATGCATAGTTAAAGTATAACAATCTAAAATAAATAAAGCGTACAATGTTATAATTATAAATTTATTATAATTGTGAATTTGCTATAATTGTAAATTTACTTTTAATTAAACATATGAATATTTTTAAAATACAAAGCATCAAAATAATAAGAAGAAAAAAACATGGAAGAAATTATTTACAAGGAAGGAAAAATTTTAAATTATCTTTTGAAGTAAGAAAGAACAATAAAAATATTATCTACCACATTCATAAAAAACTGAGGCATATTTAAAACAAAAAATACAAATTGATGGACATAAAATAAGTATGAAAATATATGTAGTAAATATACTATAAAATTTACATAAATATTTAACTAAAATGCATAGAAATTGAAAATCTATTTCAACCCTGAAGTGTGTACCAATTAAACAATGATAATTTTATATTCTCATTGTATTATGATTAATAAAAATGCTTCAATGATAATTGGAAGCATGTACTATGAAGATGAATTTTAAAAGCCTGCCAATATTTCCTTTAGAAAAAATCTGTTAGTAAGAAGCAAACCAAAATAAGAGGAAATTTGCATTACATAGATGTTGAGTGCACATGATTGACATGCTGTACCACTTGAAGTTTTATTAATAGAGAATATTTAGATATTGGTGGTTTATCTTAACAGTCATATGCATCCACAACAAGGAACTGTCACTAAAGCATGTAATATCAAGTTGATTGTATTCTGCTGAATGAAAGATCAGTATGCTAAGCTGATGGTGAAAGCATTACAACCATAGGTATGCTAAAGACAGACATGAGGAAAATTAAATATTTCAGAATTCAGAGATGATTTACATGATGGACAGACTCTAAGTCATCTTCTCTTTGATTTACCATCCTCAGAATTACTGTTATATAATCATTACTTGTTTTTCAAAACAGTTAAATTGTGCCAGGAATTTAGCTCAGTGGTTCCAGCATCTGTCTTGCAACAAGCACAAGGGCCCAGGTTCGATCCCCTGTAACCACATACAATACTGGGTGCAGCAACTCATGCCCAGCAGCAATCATTTTCACACACCACAGTGCCAAGTGTGGTGGCTCATGCCTGTAATCCCAGCACTCGGGAGGCAGAGGCAGGAGGATTGCTGTGATGTGAGTTTGAGGCTGAGCTCAGGGCCAGCCTGAACCGCAAAACAAGACCCTGTCTCAAAACAAAACAAAACAACAAGACAGTAAAATTGTATATTGTAAAGATGAGAAAAGGAATAAATTTTGCTTCTTTAATAAATAATCAGATATGCATTTTACATTCTTAGTAAATACTTCCATCAGGTTTACTACTTACCACTCTCCTTTTCTTTTAAATATGAAGTATATTCTATATGAGCAAGTATCTCTCTGGTTCTCAGGAATTCTGTAGCTCATAAAGCACAAGCCAAGAATATACACTATGTATAAGCCAAAATGTTTAAAGTAATCCTAATAATGTGTATTTTCGAGAAAACCTAGAACATAGATGAGTGAAAAAAATCAAGAGAAAAGGCGACACTCCAGTTTTTCTTATCACCATGTCCGCTTCAACTTGCGATATTCAGGGGAAAAGGAAGACTCTTGACCCTAAGAAGATGTCAGGTGTGTGAGTGGAGACCACTGAAATTGATAAAAATACCCACCCGCCACCACGAGCCCCTCAGCCATGCCACCTGAAGATTCCCTCACAATAGAAAGTATCTGAAAAGCAGGACAGTGCAAGAAAAAGTAGATTTTAGAAAGTGTGGCACTCATTTGATTAGACTTCACAATATGTCAGACATAAAATGTTTCTGCCCTGCTTTGCCATGTCTTGGGCTATTTAGCTTTCAGTTTATAAATCAAAACTGAAATAGTCAATATTCATTAGTGCCATTATTTTTTAAGTTACTGCTTATTCATCTCAACTGTGACATATTGTGCTTCTCAACTGACATCCAGAATCTCAGATACTGTTCTTCTAAAAAACCTAGTTGCCATCATTCAAGAATACAGATATTTATCTATACATAGACCTATTTCTCTATATCTACTCATATCTACTGTGATTACTTGATCATAATAATGAAAGCTTTTATTGGGGCAATAATAGTTCTATTTCCTGGGTTACAGTGGTTCTGAGAATCTTCAAACTTCCTAATTTAGTTTACATAATTCTTTACTTAATTTTTATCTTAACTTATTCCACTGTTATAGTTAATCATTTGTTGTGAAAATGAAGTCCAGTAGAAATATGAACTTCCCTTTTGTAGCAATCACCAAAAAAGAGTGTTAGTGAATTTTATCTAAAACAGTAAGATAAATCATGTACAGGCACAAATTTTCCATCATGAATGTGGTCATAATTTCTATCTAAAATGTATCAATAAACTCAACAAAGAAAAAAAAAAAAAACCAAAATTGGAAGGGCTCTTGGAAGACATTATCCAGCTCCTACTTTCCACCTCATAACAAGTTTAACAATATTTCCAGTCAATTGCTGAAAAGTGACAGCTGATCAGAGACATAGCTCTAAGAGAAGCTTCAATTGTAATCTCTTGGTTCATGTTCAATGATTTCTCTGTACATTATGCTGCTATTTAGGAGAAGTCTAATTTCTTATGGTTAGGTCGAAAATACAAAACACATGCTATAAAAACATGTTTTGTTTTCTAAAAATAACCAGCTCTGAAAGAAATATGTTTCCAAGTTTTATCACTATTTTAATAACTAGTTTTTATACTTATCAATGTATACAATTTTCAGGCTGGGGATTTAGCTCAGTGGTTCTGGGCTGGGCTCAATCCCTGGTCTTTGCATACAACAATGCAGTGCATGGAGACTCACACCCACCAGTAATCAGTACCACATACCACAGTGCCAGGCATGGTGGTTCACACCTGTAATCCCAGCACTTACGGGGCAGAGAGAGCAGAATCGCCTATGAATTCAAGGCTGAGCTCAGGGCCAGCCTGAACTACAAAAGTGAGACCCTGTCTTAAAATAAGTATATAATTTTCACTAAAAAGTTTTATCAACAGAAGCAACATAAAAGAAATCATTCTATGAATACCACCTTAATTAAAATCTGAACTCTTGGGCTGGGGATATAGCTCAGTGGTTCCGGTGCCTGTCTTGCAAGTAAGTGCAAGGGCCCGGGTTCAATCCCTGGTAACCACATAACAACACGGCTTGGAGACTCACCCCAGCAACAATCAGTACCACATACCACAATGCCGGGCGTGGTGGCTCACGCTTGTTATCCCAGCACTCGGGAGGCAGAGGCAGGAGGATTGCTGAGATGTGAGTTTGAGGCTGAGCTCAGGGCCACCCTGAACCACAAAGCGAGACCCTGTCTCAAAAAACCTTAAAAAAAAAAAAATCTGAACTCTTTCAGTCAAATAATTTGTCCATGGTAATTGAACCTTTCTAAATGATTATTTACCTCAACTTAAATTATGTCTCGTTCTTTTTTTTTAAGTTGATTTTATTGGCACATTTTATTCATACAACATGATCACATTTAACATTGAGAATTTGTACCTGTACGTGACACATCTTGATTCTCATTTATCCCCTGTCCCTTGCCCTTCTTCCAACTCCTACCGTTCTGTGTTTCCTTTCTTTTTATCATCGAGTTTTTTTCTTTTCCTTTTTTGCTTTCTCCTACCCACCCTTTTCTTTTCGTTGGCCAAAATGTATGATAGGTAATGTGAAATGAGAAGAAAATATGTGTCTCATTCTTTAAAACAAGTGAATATTCATTGTCAATAAGAAATGCCTATTGCAAAGGATAGCAAAACATGTTGGTATTTGTGATTCAGGCACATTAAGAAAGTAGGAAATTATTTGTGAACGACAATAATCTTTTTATTCTATTCCCAGGACTCTCAGTTTCAGGCATATTTGAATATACTAGTCTAAACATAATTGATTTAATAATAGATATGCTAACGCACAATATGATATTGTACTGCTTTCAAAACTTCATAAACTAAGCAACAGTGAACACATATTTGTGTTGTCCTCGTTTTAATATATCCTAATCTTGAAATATGTGTGCTTTATTGAGATTTTAATATGAATATTTGATTTTTGAGAACATTTACCTAAAATAAAACATCTGGAAAAGTTTACTATGTTTAGTTTCTTTAAATTATGACTCTCTATGAATGCTTTTAAGTATGAAAGAAAGTATTAGGAGTTTTAAGTATATTTCAGGCAACATGCTAGTGAAAACCAAGGCTCAGAGATCTTCATTTTGTTAACCTCTCTGTGCTCTGAGTAGAAACAATGACAGCTCACTTCTGACAAGACAGGCTGAAAGACGAGGTTATCACGATTTAGTTGTTAATTAACTGCTTTGGCTAGGAACTTTCTGTTATGAGAATATAATGCTGCATCTCAAACCAGTTATACAAGTTTCTTGTTTGCATTCACTATTTGTATGCAGAATGATTTTGAAATGAAAATTGAAGGCTTCTAATTTTACACGGAATGACAGCTATGTATTTCCATAAATGTATGAGCATTTTGACATGAAACTGTTATTTCTCATCTGAAGTCATAATTGTTCAGTGTGAAAGTAGGCCATGGGAATGAATAATAATAATAATTTTCCTTTTTGAGATCATGGCAATAATAAGCATAATTTTCAAAGCTGCATATAAGCAGAAGAAGCTTTGCTTTGAGGCAGTGTGACAAGATTGCCAGCGGGTGGGAGGAAGGTGGGGGAGAATCGGAATTGCTCATCTTTGCAGCCATCTTTCCTCTCTAACCTTTCCTTCTTCATCAATCTACACTCTAGCAAGTACCTGACTCCTACTTTACCAGAGTCTATTGCAAAGAGAGCAAAAGAGAGGTCAGTGTAGGAATCCCAAAGAGTTAATTCTTTTTTTAGAAAAAAAGCTTAGTTGTATGCCCATTTAGTGGTGACGTTTTAAAGCAATCTGTTTTTTTTAGAATAATTCATTTCTCTAGGCTGTCAAGAAATAAAAAGGGTGTTTGTTGTTCTTAAATGATGTTTCAAACTCCATCCAATTTATGTTAAAGAAGGTACCTACAATGGTTGAGACCGAAAGACAATGGTACATAAAAAGGAAGAAAATAACCCAGCCAACATAAGGTCTGGCAACGACCATTGTAGTTGGTTGCCTGCCAACAGCCGTAATAAGAACTACTTGTACTGGCTGAGAAGCTGTTTAATTCAGATGCCGCCAATAAAATACACATCCTTCAAAAGAGATATGGTGTATAAATTTATACTTTAAAAAGCGTCACCATCAGCTCCAGTCCTGAATGACTGTGAAAAACAGAAAATATTTAAGTTCTTCAGGCATATAGATATAAAAGAGAATGCAATGACAAAGAAAAGCAATTGGTAGAAATTTCACAAAGAATAAAGACATTACTATTTAGAGTGTGTGCTTCAGTTAATATATGTGTGTTGAATTAGGTAGGGTTACATAAGGTCATTCAGGCTCATCAGTGTTTTTTTGGTGACCCAGTAATCATTTTAACTTACCTCATTTGGTTATAAAGAGTATAGAACTAGATTCAGAAAACAAATCTGAGCCCTTTAAAGAGTATAAATGGGATAACCTAGGAATTAAGAGAAAATTTCCTTATACAATGAAGGTAGGGGGATGTTTTTTGATGTTGTTGTTTTTAATTTAGACCACAATGCTCACTCTCCTTCCTGGCACTCTTCCTGAGTTGTTTTTCTGTGTATGCTGTGGCATTTGTTTAGAACCACCTACACATGCTTGCTAGTTCCCGTGTGTCCAACAGAATGCACTGGTAAGAAGGTTGTTGGGATTGGAGACACAGTATGTGCCTTGTGCTGGGACTCTTAAGTGCACTATGTAACTGGCCTGTATGGATATTGCGTTAGCATCGCACACACAATGTTCAACTGTATTACTCTTGAACCTTTTTCCCTGACCCCAAACAAATGCTTTCTGAAGACATAAATATGTGAAACATGGTCATTTATATAAACCTCGGGAAAAACAAAGGGATAGCATTGGGAGAAAATTGTTATTGCACTCTGATCTTGAGGGAAAATTGATTTATTATTATGAAATAACAAAGTACTCTTAAGGCTAAAACCTTACTTGCCCTCCTTCAACCTGACGAAAAGGTTTATTTCCAAGTTATAAACCTATCGGAAGTGTGGCCTCTAATGGAAAAGCTGAGAGCTCCTTCGCACATGGCAATGGAACCACTGCTCTAATAAAAGACTTCATTAAAATATGGTTGGTATCTGTGCGCTGCGGCAATTTTCAGCTACAAATTGAAAAAGAATTGGTTGCACCTGTAATGAGAATTCAATTAAGTGGTTGTGGGACAAAGCTAGAAAGAAATTAAATATTGAATCCTTCATGATTGAGTGTTTATCTTGGAAAGAATAATATATGGACCAAAGAAGTGGATAGCAACTGTCATCAGAAATGTCGTCCCCTGGTATTCTTCAGGAGGAAGTGGTCCTGTCCCAAAAAGGCACGTTTTCATTCTGAGGGCAGTGATAGCAGGAGATGCTATGTGACTACTTGTGCCATATGACATAGAGATAACCTAGCCAGGCGTGGTGGCTCACGCCTGTAATCCCAGCACTTGGGAGGCAGAAGCAGGAGGGTCACCATAAATTCAAGGCCAGTCTGGGCTACAAAGTGAGACACATCTCTAAATAAATAATAAATAAATAACCACAGAGAGAACCTGAAGGCAAAATAGTAGTTTTACATATAGATCTATCTCTGTGTTTCTGGCTGGAAGCACTATGGGATGGGTGATAATAGTGTCTCCTTCTCTTTAATTTGATCTGGTATCTTGTGAAACTTTCAAGTCATTTTCATAATCAGAAAATGATTTTTGATATTGAAACTACAAAGATTATCAGATCTTTTTAGAGTATTGTCTTTAGTCAAAGTGCAACCTTAAAATGCTCCGCTTTCCTATCCTATGATTATACCTTTTGCTTGGGACACTTTTCTCTCTGCCTCATTTGACACTTACCTTTTTCTCTGTAATTCCCAAAACCCATCTTCCTTAGTATGGAACCCACATACCCAGGGCACTGGGTGATGCAGTCCTGCCTGACCTCCAGCACCAGTTAACAACCTCTTCACAATATTCTGCAGAATTAACTACAGCAGCAGGGATTGGTGGTGCTCACCAAGGGACACTTCCTATGATGCTCCTCAAACCTAACATACCCACATTTAGAAAGCCTGGGACTTTCTCACATGCTGCTCAAATGAAGTGTCATTCTCTAACCCCCGAATAAGCCCTGCAGCTCTGTCCCAATCAAGTCACAATAATGCTCATCATGAAGAAAAGACAAAATTGCTTCTAGCACACTGGCTCACACCTTGCAGTGAGTAATAAATAATTGATGAATGAATATCCAAGAAAGTGCACTAAATGACAGAATGGTCATATACAGCCAAGGTCAGAGCAATTACAACCCTAGAAGTGGGAATCACAGAAGAGGGGCAATCAGCCGAGTCAGTTTCCTGTTTCAGAAAGTCAGTGAAGCTGTGTTGTACATAATGGAAGCTCCATACTGGAGAGAAGTCATCTGTCTCTACCTTGGAACCATCTCCTTCCCTTCAGTGTGTCTTATGTCATTAGAACAAGCAGGGGTGAGGATTTGCACATATTTAAATATACTTTTGCAATCCTCTTCCTTTTTATGCCCTCTCGTGTTGTCTTTTCTGCTCCTGTCTGGCCTGTGCGGACTTTACTTAGGAAGTCTTTGTGTCTTCTGCAGTACTTCCTGCTATCTCTGTGTTATTCCCATGTCTGCCGGCTACTTATTCAGATGTGTTCTATTCTTCATAAATAGGGTCAGGAGGAACCAAGGTTTAGTTAGGTTTTCCTATATAGATTTCACACACCTTGCAATATATATATATATATATTTTACATATATATATATGTATGTTACATATATATATATGTATGTTAACACCATATCCAGAAACAGAAAATGACAAACCAAACCAAAAAAATGGAGATTGAGGAGAAATAGAAGAGATTTAATGTCCAGTTGTTGGACATTAGTGGATTTCTGCCCTGGTCTTTATGTCAGTTTTGGTTCAAAGTCCCCAGGCAGGTGAACATAAGAAAGCAGATGAAGATGAGGGCAGTAGATGGAAGAGAATTCAGAAGTTACAAAGAGAAGCTCCTTTCATAGCCCCACGGTTCTGTTTTAAACTGAGCTGGAAGATGTATTGTTCTTGGCAACCTTTACAGTAGGTGGCGACATTGTACTACCTTGGAGATGAAAGGAAGTGTTATTTTTCTCCCTTTTTTAATATCTGAAATTAATCTGTAGAACAGGTAGGCACTTCCTGGATGTTTTTCTCTTACATTTCTGCTAGTTACACTGTTTTTAGCCCAGCAAAAAACCAGGCAGGAAACAGGTATCACCTACTTCTCTCAGATATCAGACCCAGGAAACCAGGAGCCCTTGAACTCTGCACCTAAATGTCTTTAGTCACTCAAAGCTAAGTGTTGCAAACTGAACATATTTCCAGAGTTTCACCAGCTATTCATCTCTCTATTCTGAGAGTTCTATTTAACTGTAGCATATCTATTCATCCACTGAACTCGGAAACTTAGGACTGAACCTTGTGGAGCCAATAAAATGACCAAGAGTTTCCCAAGGTTCTGAGGGAAACTACTAGAGTTTGAATTTCAGTGTAGAACTAACAAAGAAGATAGTTTATCTTCTGAAGTTTCACTTGGAGTGTTTTTTATCAAGAAAATAAAACAATAATTTTTCATATGTTATTCTATAATGTATCCGATAAGATCCAAGTATTAAGGCCCAGCAAAACTTAATTATGGTGATAACCATGATAGATAATGATGATCCTTGACTTTTTCTTCAACCACCCTTCACTTAAAAGGTCATCCAATCCACACAATCTAGCTAAACGCTTTCTGATTCTCTCTTCGTGTCTAACATTTTGCCTTGGGCCTTAATTAATTTTTGCATAATTATTATTGTATGGGCTTCTCATCTGTTTCTTTACTTCCTTCTTATTCCACCTCTATTTGTCCTTCATGCTGCCCCAGAAGAAGTACAATTTTATTTTCCTCCACTTAAGGTTTGCATTAGCTTGCCTACTATTTATGCATTCCAAACATTTTTTATATCATCACAAGTTACATGACATAAAAATTCCTAATATTACCTAAGAACATATTTATCCTCCTACTGTTCACACCTCTTACACTGATTTACTAAAATGTGAGAAAAGAAGCCAGTCCTTCTACCCTTCCACAATGTCACCTGTGCTACTTCATCTACCTAGAGTGTCCCATCACACTGTCCAAGTTTCAAATTCTCTTTTACCAGCTCACATGCCAGCAAACACCTGCACGTTATCATCTGTGCCTTGCTTTGAGGAGAGCTTCTTGGTCTTTCCTTCATGCTATGGTAGACTTGGCATAGATTCCTTTTTATCACTTACCACTGGATGTTGTTCTTACAACATCATGGTTATTATACCACTAGCTTAGTCCAATCAGATGCCAAAATCTAGCACACTGCCTAGCAGAAACTTACCTGGGTAGAAGCTACATGGTTAGAGCCTAGTGACTTACCAGGTAATAAACTTAAGGCACAGGTGCTGATTGCTGAATCTAATTCATTTCCAGAAATGAAAGTCTATTGGAACCCAGAAGTCTTTGCTAGCTGACCAGATTTCCATCTTCTTGGAAAAAAAAGTCGTTCATTCTCCTGTAAGATTATAAAAAAATGATTTCTATTAATTTTGGTGTTTACTAAAGAAATACTTTCATAGAAAATTTACAGTCATATAATGTATGAGATATTTTTTGCTATCATATATATTACCACAAACCTAGCCACCTAAAATAATACTCATTTATGAACCTAATGTTAAGTTGTTAAATGGTGTGATACAGGTATCCCTAGGCTAACAGCAATGTATCAACAGGATCACATTACCTCTTGCAGGTTCTAAGGAGAATCTACTTGCTTGGATTGTGAGCTGAGAGTTGAAGGACTAGGGACTGGTTCCAGTTTCTAGAGGCCTCCCCTGTTCCCTTAGAATCTTTCCTACTTCCCTCCTCCTTTGTTTCTCTCTGATCACAGATACCTTGAAGCCTCAGATGACTAGATTGGACCCATTCACATATCATTTTACCGCTCGAAGTGACACAGACATAGTGTACTGGAATAGGAGCACAGTTATTTTAAGAATAATTATCTTGCCTATCCCATGTAGAATAACATTGCTATCTGGCTAGTTCTTCTGGGATCTGAGAGGCTCTGGTCATAAAAAGTAAAATTCTGTCTGGTTCTGGAAAGGATTTCTTCTTTTGAGTCTTCTGAGTATCCTGTTGCAATGTTTCTGAAATAATTACAAATAACCTTACAACTTTAGATGAGAGAGAATCATTATGGTTATTGAGGTGAGTTTGTGCACCAGGAAAACACTTTATGCCCATACTGTTTATTACCTAATTTGACAAGCTAAAAAATATTTTTCACTGTGAAATAGGTACATTTTATATACATATCACAATCACACTCAGCATTAACAATTTGTACCAGTATATGACATGACTTGATTCTCATTTTTTGCCATTTACCCTACTCACCCAACAACCCCCACTCCCTATATACATAAGCTTGTTTCCATTTTTTATTATTAACACACTTTTTCTCTTCATTATTTACCTCTACCCCATTTCCCTTTGAATTGTTTCTAATTTGATCTTGCAGAATTTAAAAATCTGAGATAAATTTTTCAAATGTCCTTTTAGTACATACTCTCCTATCTCACCACGGCCTCTTCATTCTCTTTCTGTTCCAACATCTATTCCCCCTGGGACACTGGAAAGCTTCCTTAGAAGCCATGTAGCTCTGAACCCTCCAACCTTTAATGTGGCCTTATTACCTGACTCCTTCTTCTACACATTCACCTCCTCCCTCAACTGCAGACACTGATGTCTGATTCTTCTTTTTTTACTCAAATACATACTTCCTTCCTTGTCACATATTCCATTTCCCTTCCTTTCAATAGATCATCAGTTAGTGACCCCAAACTTCCTTCATTCACAAAGCTATCACTACATGTGTCCTATCAGCACCTCACCATAAGTACTGACATTTTGCATTCACTGTTTTCAGAGTTCTCCTAGTCTTCTTTGATAGAACCATCTTTCATCCACCCCCTGAAGTATTCTATTTCTCTCTTATATTTAGCTTTTCCTTCTTGAAACTCCAAAATATTTTGATCATCTTGCTTCCACTTGTCTGTAAATTTCTCATTGACTTGTTCATACTTTTACCCCAAGCCTAATTTTCATTCTTTCTCTTTTAGCACAATCCTGATAGAGCCCATCACCTATCTAGCATCATGATGACTTCAATAAGTCACAAGGCATCTCTATCTTCCTAAACAGCCAGCACATCAAGTTGAGGTGGTTTAGCACCTTCCTTTGAAAGTCACCTTCACACACTGATGCTGCCCTTTTTAGACGTTGGAAATGGAGCAGTAGATAAAAATCCTGCCCCCAAAGGCTCTTCAGCTTTCTACAGAGGTAACTCAAGATCCAAAGATGACTATCAAAATTTAAGCAGTTGTTGAATCTTGAAGTGTAATCTTAGGCAAAAAATCATCCTAAAAAAGCAAGTTTACAACCTCAATCCACTCACAGTTTACATATTGATCTCATTTTGTCCGGGTTAGGTAAAATGTCATACTGATACTTTGATTTGATGTAATACAAGGAAAACATTTTTTTTTCCAACTAGTGAAGACAAGATAAACAATAAATATAAAAGGAAAGTCCTGTTCACTGAACTGGATAAGCTTTAGGGACATGGTTCTGCAAGTCAGCCCATAGATTTATTTTCTCCTTGCCATGAACATTTACCACTCACATTACAAATCGATAGTAATAGAATAGCATGGTGTTCTTGTCCCCTTGGACTATAGAAATCACTGCAATCAATCATATTTGCATTCATAAAAGCCAGAGAATACAAAAGTAAATAATGGAGGAAAAATATAATTTAAAGCCATAGATGAAAAGTCCATTTCAAGATTATACTTGAATTGCTATTGTAATGATAGAAAAATAATATATCTAATAAAAACTTTTCTTTAATATTATATTTTGCTGACATTTATAATTATTTCCATTCTGGATGCCTCCTTAATTCCATTCAACAATTCTAATGTTCTTAAGGTCAGTATTTTTAAATGCATATTCTTTTAAAGGTAAGTTTTAAACCTAACCTATTCTAATATAGAGGATTTTAGTGTAATGTAGAAAGTGCAATATTGGATAAAGTAAACAGTAAACAATTTCCAGTTTATTTTGTGGTTTTCAGGGAGAAAAATAGCTATAATTTCTTCAAAGAGTATCATGCATTAAGATGCTCGGTACTGCTCAGACCGAGAACCAAGAATATTCCTCTTGTCCAGTTCCGGCATCAGAGATGTCACCTTAGTAGCTAGAAATGGGCCACATTCACATGAATCACACCTTGAAAATTGGCAAATGCTACAAATCAGAGCTTTTATCAATAACTCATTTTAAGCATTCCTAGGTTATAGCAATGTATGGGTTTCTTTTGTGACAAGGTATTGGGCTACTGGCTCTGGGGAGCTGAGGAAACTGGTTCTTTTGTTATTTTGTGTGTGCTTGTATATAGGTGTCTGCACGTATCATTTATAGTTAACCAAGGACCTGCCCATTTTTGCAGTAAAACTGTCACAATGAACTGTGAATCTGATTTTAGTTGCTAGGCTGTGCATTGCTTAGACCGGGCATTGGCCACAGTTACTGTAACAAATGAACAGTCAGCTACAGAATCTCTATATTCAAAGACACTTAACAAATGACTTTAAATTACAGGTACCTCAATGATGTTAAACAAACTAAACATTAAGGGGAAAATGAAACTGTTCCGCACACCACTCACATAGAGTTTCAAGAGCACATTGGAAACAAAGGTAGCAATAAAAATCAAGTTTGATCAGTGGGCTAAGGACTTTGATTTGTTTCCAAGAATAATAAAACAATTTGAAAATGTTATGTTAAAATAATTCAGCTTAGGGAAAGAATAATAAACACATACATCTCTGCATTTTTTATTAAAATAACACAGGCAATAAGCCAACTCTATTCTACTTTTCCTCCAGTAATCCATTTCCAACTTTCCCAAATTGTGAATTTCTCTTAGTTTAGTAGAAAACAGAAACCTTCAAATGTTTCAGAGTAGTGCATTCATGTAACACAAGGCGTGGTCTTGGACAACATAAATATTACTGAATTTAATGCAGAGTTGAAATAGACTCCACCTTGGTGATTTAGCAATTGTAATTAATACTGTGATTTTTTTTTTTTTTTGGCTTTTTGGTTTTGTTTTTCAGACATAGTAAAAACACTTTAGAGTGCCTTATGTTAGTAGACTTCATCTTTCTAAGAAACAACTTGAATAAGTCCATAATGTATTTCTTTTGAGAAAATTTTCAAGTAGGAATAGAAGTGAATTTGGCAACTTTTAAAATAATATCTAATTTAACTTGCTAGGCTAAATTAGGACTAGAAATACTATTACCAATAGATCAAATCTAGCCTACCATGAGAAGTATATAGTGCCTGAGGTAAGAGTGATTTTTATTTTTATTTATTTAGTTTAATTTTTAAAAATTAGATCTTTATTGGTACATGATGAATACACATCATCATCGCATTCAACATTCTGATTTTGTACCAGAATATGACATGACTTGATTATCATTTTTCCCATTTTCCCCTGCCCTGCAATCCCTCACCCCCTATATCCATAATTTTTGTTTTTTAAAATTACTGTCACATTTTCCTCTCATTATTTACCCCTATACCCTCTTTCCTTTTAAATATTTTCTATTTCACAATATGAACTATACGTACTACAACTCATTTATAACTTCTAAGTATTAAAAAAATTCAATAGAAATTTTGGCCTATGTGAAATTATAGATAATTCAGTTTACCATAAATAAAGCCTTACTAGAACAACACAATTTGGCCCTTTTTTATGTGTTGTCCTTCGTTGTTTTTAAGCTATAAGAGCAGAATGGAGTAGTTGCCCTAGATATTATATGGCCTGTAAAGCCTAAAATATTTACCACTGGCCTCCTTAGACAAAAAAAAAAAAAAAAAAAAAAAAAAAAAAAAAAAAAAAAAAAAAAAAAAAAAAAAAAAAAAAAAAAAAAAAAAAAAAAAAAAAAAAAAAAAAAATGCTTAACCTATCGAGTAGACAATATTGATTTTATAGCCAATATTTTAATTCCATTTCTTTGACTTGAGCCAAAATCAACAACTATCTTAAGCATATAAAATAGCTATCCAAGTTAATTATAAAATGTGGGATCAAGGAAAGAAATGACAGGACGTAGGTCATCGGTTGAGTGCCTGACCTATTCTGTATTCAGACTCTCCTTTTCTCTTCATCTTTGGCCAAAGGCTCTTGAGCAGCTGGTGAATCTTCTGCTCCTGATGGTCCTTTATCATAAGAACACAAAGGACAAAAGATAATACTCAAAGGAGATGAAAGTAGAATCATAAATGTAGTGTTCAGTTTTTAAGTAGTAAACCATTAATTTGTGAAATGTGTGCCTTAAAACAATGCCCAAGTTTTATTAACTCTGCTTTGGCTTACTCCATTGTTAAATATCAAAAATCATGAATGATTAGACTCATTGGAGTTTCTCAGGCCCTAGCCACACCTTGGATGCAACTGCTACAATAAATATGTCATCATGCTGTCTGTCCTGCTTTCATGACAGCACACAGAACCAGCAAGAGAAAAACAGAGTAATTATTTCCATATTAAGAGCAGGCAAATCCAGACAAAAATGAAGTTTGAAAACTCCTGGTTTGTCTTCATGCACCCTATTATTTTTCTTTACAGGAGTAAATGTGACTTTGAATAACCACATCCACTTCTACCCTTTTTAAGCTTTCATACGCACGAGGGCACCAAGGAGGGATTCTAACTTCTCATTATCAAAGAGCAAGACTTGCATAGAATTATCTGCCCAAGTACAAAACCATCTTGAGATCCTCAGAGTTGTACTGAAAGTCAAATATGCAAAGTATAGAGATCCAGGGAAAGAACAATTGATATAAGGATAAAGCAACATTCATCTTCACCGATAGAGTAATTCTATTATACATACAAAATAATTTAGGCTCAGTAATCAGTTATCAAGGATTTTATCCTGACAAATGTAATGGTATGGAAATCTATGACATTTTCCCATACAGAGTAGAGAAAATATAGTGTTTGTACATGACTTTTTGAGGTCACAACAGTATAACCAACAGAGCATTGTTTTATAGCCATGTCTTCTGATTCCATGCTCATATCATTTGGAAATCAGGATTGAGTTCAATAAACTCATCTAAGAATGATTCTAAAATTTTTGATCATCTAGTTTTTTTTTTTTTTAGGTTTTTTGAGACAGGATCTCGCTTTTGTAGTTCAGGCTGGCCCTGAGCTCAGCCTCCAACTCACATCACAATCCTCCTGCCTCTGCCTCCCGAGTGCTGGGATGACAGGCGTGAGCCACCACGCCCGGCACTGTGGTATGTGGTACTGGTTGCTGCTGGGTGTGGGTCTCCACACCCAGTATTGTTATGTGGTTACCAGGGAATCGAACCCGGGCCCTTGCGCTTGCA
>PVIR01002222.1:0-96972 GCA_004026965.1 Petromus typicus
GACAGCCTCTCTTTGGTGATAAAGTTCTGCTACATGTGGATAGCTCTTTCTCTGGGTGGGGGATCACTTTCAAATGCAGCTGAGGGAGGGGACATTAATGAAGGAACATGGGACACTGTTAGTGATTACCCAACAGCCATGACCCCTTTTCCTGATTACAGAATATCAATTTGCATGGTTGGCATGCTGATTCCGGTGTGGGTTATGGGGGGTTGATTCCCTGGAACCCCTTTGGCATGGCTGGTCACATGGGTGGCATGATACCCAAAGGATATGAATGTCACCTGGTTCTGCCAATGGGATCTGCATCTGGGCTGGGGATGATATAGTGCAGGATGCAAGTTCTGTGATTAATGTCCTTTCTTCTGACAATGAGAGACATGGAGAAGACATTCCTCCTTTCTGATTTGGAAACTATCATGTGTGCTTACGATGGCTGAGCCAGGCAGTCATCTTGCAACCATGCCATGATAAACCAGCAAATTCAAGCCCATACACTGGGGCAAGCTGATCAGAAGATAGAAGGAACAAGAGTCCTTGATGACATTAGTGGGCCTCTGACCTATCTTGGTGCCCTAACTATCTCTACACTGGGACACAGCCAGTGAGTGGGACATGAACTTGTGGTTTAAGCTTCCATAACTAAGACTTTCTGTTCTTTACAGTTGAAAACAGCTTAATACAACTCACATAATATTTCTGGTCTCTGGTTCTTCTGGTGCCTGGAAGAAAAATAAAAAGCTATGTCTCACTAGAGCTGAAAATAAACTAGCGATTCATCCATTCACTCACTCATTCATCCAACTATTACCAAGTACTGAGATGGGTTGGGGGAGTGTAGCTCAGCAGTAGCATTCTAGCCTACTATCATGAGGCCCTAGGTTCAAGTTCCAGACAAACAAAAGTGCTTATTATGTATCGGAAACTGACTTAGGTATTTGATTTGAAATCCAAAACCAAACCAGAAAAATGTGGGAGGCAGCGCCCAGAAAGGACCAAACAGGATTTCTCCCAGTGTTGTCATCCTGGTTCCACATATGGAAATGAGTATGACTGACTGTACGAAACACAGTTCAATCTGCACAACTGCCTCTTGTGAGAGGCAGGAATATTAACCCCATTGTACAGATGGAGACACTAAAGCTCAGAGAGCTTCGAAGGCTTTTCCATGGTAATACAGCTAGTAAGCACTATATCTTTGGTTTGTTTTTTTGGTTTTTTTTAGCTTCCATAACTAAGACTTTCGGTTCTTTACAGTTGAAAACAGCTTAATACAACTCAGGATCTCACTTTTGTAGTTCAGGCTGGCCCTCAGCTCAGCCTTGAATTCACAGCAATCCTTCTGCCTCTGACTCCCGAGTGCTAGGATTATAGGCTTGGGCCACCATGCCTGGCGCTATGGTATGTGATTCTGATTGCTGGTGGTAATGTAATTACCAGGGCTTGAACCCAGGCCCTTGCACTTTCAAGGCAGACACTGGAACCACTGAGCTAAGTTCCCAGCCCAGCACTGGATCTTTGACCCCACACTGCATAGAAGGATGGATCATAAGTAGTATCCTCCAGCTCAGAGGAAAAAAATGTGATTTGGCAGACAGAATAAGTACTTTCCTTCTGGCCGTCATTCTAATAATTAATTGTCTCTGAAGCTTGTTTGCTTGCTTGCTTGCTTTTGGGGTCCAGGTTCATTCAGTCAGTTGGTTAACCAGTGCTCCCCCAGCCAGTCAAATAAAAGGGGATTTATCTCATGGTGTATGGGGCCCTCAGGAGGAGGCATGACAGTGGGCTCCGGGGTGAAGGGAAAGTAGACCTGTCCCTATTCCAGCGAGATGTCAGCACACAGATGGTTAGAAGCCACTGTGACAAAGCTGTATTTGTCACAAGGACGGGGGATCCCAGAACAAAGATTTGGATTCAGGAAGTGAGGAGAGAGTTGGGCCCTGGAAGCTTCATAGTGGAGATGACATTTTCCCGGCATTTAAAATCAAGGCTCAGGAATACAGTTTGGAGATTTCTTAAAAAGTTAGACATAAAATTATGAGAAGATCTAGCAATTCCTTTCCTAGTTATGTATCCAAAGGAACTGGATTCAGGGAATTAGATATTTTTTCAAAGTAGCATTATTGACAACCTTAGTGTTGGATGAGTTGGCAAACAAAATGTAGTATGACAACAAGGGGGTAATATTCTGTCACTGAAATTAACTGGACCTGACAGTGCACACCCTCATTCCTAGCACTGCGAGTGACTGAGGCAGGAAGATTGCAATTTCAAGCCCAATTTAATATCTTAGTGCAAGCCTGACTCAAACTAACAGGGCTGGGGATGTGTCTCAGTTCAAGTCTTGGGTTCAGTTCCAAGTACCTTAAACAAAACAAAACAAGGAATGAAGTTTTTCGCCTGCTACAAAATGGATGAAGATATAGAAAGTAGATTTGAGGTTATTAGCGGCTGAAGGGAAGGAAAAATGGATGATCAGTGGGCAGAGTTTCTGATTGGGGTGATGAAAAGTTCTGGACATAGTGGTGTTGGTTCTGCAATATTGATCTTCACGTGAATGGACACTTGGAGTAACTAAAAGTGTAACTATTAAACTGTGTATGTTTTACCATTATCAGTAGAACAACACAGAACAAAGGAGGAAGGTTTAGATTTTGCCCAGGCAGAGCGTGTTCCAGCTTTCTACAGGAATTGGAGAGGGACAAAAATGATACAGGCACAGGCCAGCTTCCGGGTCGAGGCAGAGGAAGGATCCAAGAGCACGTGTACGCCGATGGCCTCAGCTGGCTTCACCTCCTGCTGGGGCCGAGCCAGTGCCAGTGTGCGCCGGATCTGTGTAAGAGGGACAGGAGTGAGCCAGGCAAAGGAAGGCCTCAGGGCAGGCAGAAGGGGGACGTGCGCTCCACAGGGAGCAGGCCCACGGTGTCCAAGGAGAAGGCTCTCCGCTGTGCTGAGACTGCGGGCCTGCTGGGCTGGGACCCCTGGTGTGGTCTGCTAGGAGACAACTGCATGGCCCTGTCCTCTCAGCACAGTGTCTCCAGGGTTGTCGGATCACTTGCCCTCTGCCTGTGCTGGGACGTGGGACCCATTTTTACTCATCTTGGGTAAGCACCAGAAATGAATGTGACCCAGCCCTTGACAGGACACTTTAGATTTCGGGGTTTAAGAATCCAAGGGTCAGCCTGGCACCATGGCGTGTGCCTGTAACCTCAGCTACTTGCAGACAGAGACAGAATTACAAGTTCGAGGTCAGCCTGGGCAACCTGCTAAGATGTTGTTTTGGAATAAATAAATAAGTAAGAGGGAGATAAAAAAAGAGAAGTATGTGTTGTGTACATGTAACAGTTCCCATGGTAAATTTAATGATTCTATACTGCAAACATGTACTACTACTACTACTACTACTACTAATATAGAAATAAAAAAGGTTGGAGATACAGTTCAGAGCTCCCTGGGTTTAATCCCCAGTGTGTGTGTGTGTGTTTTGCATCTGATGGTCAGACAGTGTTGCAGCAGCAAGGACTCTGGTGTGCATCAGAAGTAGCCCTTGAATTTTACAGATGGGTAAATGTGACCCAGAAAGGCAGCCATGGGGTGTGAGGGGCCCCAGAAGCCCTTTTGCAAACGCTGAGTGACCACTTGTGGGTGAGGCTGCTTTGAGGGCTCTTTTCCTGAGTTGTGGGGAGAACTATCTGTACAATCTTTCTGGCTCTGAGAGTCCCTGACCCAAGGCCCCCCACAAAGCTATACTCGGTGAATGGCAGCTCCTATCCTTATTCATCAAATCCAAACACTCCCTCATCTGGCTTTGCTGTGAACAGTTATTACTGATAATCAGCTTTCAGTTCAGTCCTAATAAAGCAACCTGGACACACTGCAGCGAAGCTAGCCTCATGTGTGCAAGTGGCTGCAGCCCTGGAGACACAGCTGCCTCTGTATGCTTTCTACTTTTCTTTTGTCCATGTGTGGCTGAGCCCAAGCCTCTCCTTCCTCTTCTGCCCTGGGTTCCTAGAACCAGCCTTAGAAGGCAGCAAGGGCTTTTCCTGAAGGCCACTCAGATCCACCTGCTCCTCCTGGCCCCAACCTGAAACTATCTTTAGAGTCAGAGGTATCTGACCCAAAGCCTTGTGACTTCAGAGAAGGGTGTCTCAGGTTTCACTGAGTGTGAGGAATCCAGGAGAAGTGGAGGGAGGCGGTTCAGCCGCCTGGGTGAATATGTTTTGAGGCCCAGCTGGGATCTGTGCTGGAAAATTCACCTGGAAGGTTGATAGGCCAGAAGACAGCTTGCACAGAAACCTTCTTTAACACTCATGGCTTTTTACCAATCTATATTTTGAGCCAGAGTCTATGCCTGAATCCAAAGCAGTAAAAGCTAGTGGCTTTTTGTTTTTTATTTTTCCGTACTGGGAATTGAACCCAGGGCCTTTGCACTGAGCTACACCCCCAGCCCTTTTCTGAGGACAGAGTCTTGCTAAGTTACTAAATTTCCCAGGCTGGACTTGAACAATTCTCCTGTCTCAAACACCCAGAGTGCTGGGATTATGGAGTAGCCACTGTGCTGTGCTGGGCTGGTGGGATGCTGCTAAGTCTAGAGAAAGTGAAGCCAAGTAACCTCACGGAGGTGTGTGAAGGCCAGCTGTGCTTCCGGGAGCTGTGGACCATCAATAAGTGTCACACAGCATGAGCTGAATTAGGCTGCCTCCTGCATGCGTGCTCATCTGAGCAGTGTGTGTCCTTGGTGTGGGGAGAGAATCCTAACCTCTCCAAGCCTTGATCTCCTCCCTCACCACATCACAAGCACAGCTTCTGTGCCCAACGCAGGTAGAGACGCTGAGCACCCACCAGGAGGTCTGAGTGTGCTAGAAAAGAGCCACGTGGGTGGGACGCTCTACAGACGTGCAACCCCAGGGCTCAGGCCCAAACTTTGACTCTTTCTTCTTCACCTTCTCAGCCCCTGCTCCTCTTTCTCAAGAAGGGTGATTCACTAATCCTATAGTTTATCAGTGACACGGGCTGCAAAGTCAAAAAGTAGGCTGAGCCACAACAGCATCAAAATGCTGGCCAAGGAAACTGGTATGTTTAAAAAAGAAAATTCTTGGGCCAGGGAGTTAGCTCAGTAGTTCCAGCACCTGTCTTGCATGCGCAAGGGCCCGGGTTTGATTCCCCGGTAACCACATACAATGCTGGGTGTGGAGACTCACGCTCAGCAGCAACCAGTACCACATACCACAGTGCCGGGCGTGGTGGCTCACGCCTGTAATCCCAGCACTCGGGAGGCAGAGGCAGGAGGATTGCTGTGATGTGAATTTGAGGCTGAGCTCGGGGCCAGGCTGAACTACAAAGCGAGACCCTGTCTCAAAAAAACTTAAAAAAAAAACAAAAAGAAAAAAGAAAACTCTTGATGAAGAATGGATGAGATACCTGTTTGTTCTCGCTTAGCAGGCCTCTGGGACAGCAGAGCTGGGAGCCGTGGAGCTGTCCTTTAGTCACCGATCAAGAGTGCACATGGCTCCTCTTTGCTAACAGGCAGGTTCTGAGCAGCCCCCGGTGCCAGCAGGGTGCTGACTTCTGGGCATTCAGTGGATAGCGAGGCAGCCATGGGGCAGTACAGCCTGAAGCTGACAGGCTGGGTCTCAGAGATGTTGTTCACCTGCAAGAAATTCACCTAGGAGGAGATGGTACTTGTTAAAATGCAGGTCTCTGGGCCCTGACTTGGGATGTCCCGAATTGGAATTCCCGGGCTGGGCCTGGCTTGAAACAAGGTCTCCTGACTTTGACCATGTTGCCTTGCAAGAGCCAGCCCACCAAGGGAAGTAAAGAACTAAGAAAAGGTCATAATGTCCTTATTATATGCAGGAAAAGCCTAAAGCCTAAATCCTTTTACATACTACTATCATCTGTCTCCATCTTCCCCTCCTGATCCATGAGAGTGCATACTGGAGATTGAACCCAGAGCCTTCACACTGAGCTACATTCCCAGCCCATGCTTCGTTTTTTTTTTTAGACAATATTTCTAAAATGTCCAGGCTAGTCTTGACCTTGTGATTCTCCTGCCTCAGCCTCCCAGAAATTCTGGGATTATAAGTGTGCACCACTATGTCAGTCTAGTGTCTCCTTACCTATACCTTCAAACCAGAACAAAGTCTAGCATCACAGCCGAGATATGTCACCTCTCTCCAGTACGTGCACGGGGCAGCATCAGGGGTCATGGCTGCAGGTGGGGAGAGTGACAGGAAGCTGCAAATAGCAATGGCTTTGCTTCTCATGGTAAAGAAATCCTGGTGAGCTTGTCTGGGATTCGTGTGGTGTTATGAAGTCACTCAGTATCTTTCACACTTGAGTATATGTTTTCCACTTTATTGCCCTATCTTACTGTTTTGGCTTCTGCTCTTACTCCCTCTTCTAGTTACAAGTGAGCAAGAAAAGAAAGACACATTGAAGAACACTTTCTGAGAGTCACTATGAAGTTCCGCTTCCATCTCTTTGGCTAGAATGTGGACCCAGAGCCACACTCAGTAAAAAGGCATCTTCGAAATATAGTCTATTCTTGGTTGCCATGTGTTCAGTTAAAAGTCAAGATACTTTACCGAGGAAGAAGGAAGATGAGATAATCAAAGCTGCTGGCAGCACTTGGAGCAGCACGGTGTTCTTCCACAATCTGAGGCTGGTTTCAGGGGCAATCCCTACATTTGAGTTGATTTACAAGCATATACCTCATGTACCACAGGGGAAAAAAATCAGAGAACATCTAGACAAGTTGGTAAAAGTTAGAGCCATGGCATGAGGAAGGCAGTTAGAGAGGAAATTCTAATTTTTCAGACATGAATATATGAAATTTCTGAATGACATCGCTTCAGGTTTAGGGACAGCTGGACTTGGAACCCATGGAATATTAGGAAAGGAGTGCCTGTAGGACATTCCTTCTCTGGTCAAAGCTGTCAGGTGTGTCCCTCATTCCTCACTGACAGTCCTGCACTCAAGAGCAACGAACCGTCCCTTAGCCTGACTTACACTCCTGCTGTCCCTGGCCTTTAGAAGCTACCCAAGCTCCTCTAGAATTCTATGCATAGTTGATTACTTTTTCTGGCACTTCATTCTGATATTGGAATGCTCCCCACTCACCCAGGTCTCTGTATCCACTCTCACCACTGGCGTGATCTCAGGGCTTTGCTAGTGTCCTCCTGCCACTGCTGCAGAAAGACCTGCTCCTGGCTGGCGGACAGAGGGTGAGGGGCACTTGGAGCAGAGCCACCCCAGCAACATGTGACCTGCCACTATGAAAAACAACAGTGACAGTTGTCTCAGAGCAGAAGTGGCTCTGGTTGGCCCACAGATCTGGGATTACTTCAGTGTGGCACTGCAACCGTATTTTACTTATGATACAGTATTTTTGTAGCAGTTACTAATTGGCTCACCTGGGCAGGCATCCTCTTTCCTTGTCTGACTGCCCTGCCATATTTCCAGTGCCTTCTTTAGGCTAAGAGACTTCTGCCTTCACTAGGGATTAGGTTTGGCTCTGACACAGAGACTAAAGTCACAATAGTTTAAACAGGATAATTTATTTTTCTCTTGCTCTGAGGTTTGGAGCCATGGAGGTGAGCTAAGCTATTCCTGAGGATGTTATGGAGCAGAGCAGTGGCATCCAAGGGACAAGAAGGGGACTAGAATTCAGCCCAAGTTCCTGGCCCAAGGCTGGATCAGATAAGGAGCTCAGCACTGTTGTATAATATGCTCACTAGGAGAAGGTAGCTCAATGTTTCGAGTGCGTTGGTGTCTTCAGAGTGCAAGAATGTGTATTAGCTAGTTTTGCTGTGTGTGTATGTTTTTACTTTTATTTTAGAAAGGTTTCAAATTTAAACAAAGTCGAGAGAATAATATAATGAATCTTCATGTGTCCTTCAACTAATTTCCCCAATTACCTATCCAAAGCCAAACCCACAGAGGTGTAGGTGCATCTATCTTATACTTAGCCCTCCTTGGTGAATTAACACCTTCTAGATATTTCTAATACTCTGTAAAACATATGTACGTACAAGGGTTGTCTGCGTGGACACAACCCAACTAAAATACAGTGATTCCTTGCTGCCATGAAGATTAAGTCAGTGTTTGAAGTTTCCCAATTATCTTCACAGCTATTCATTTAAACTACATTTCACAAAAGTCTAAACATTGCATTTGGCTGATCTATCCCTTGTCTCTACAGTTTCTCCCTCTACCTGTTTTTACCTGATAATTTATCTTGTGATGTAATAGGTGCAATTTCTACAACCTGAATTTTGCTGATCACATCCTCAAAGTGTCTTTAATAGTTTACTTTGTTTTCTGTGCTTCCCCTCAATTAGTCATTAGCTCTGGAGATTTGATAAGTTTGGCCGTGGCTGTCCCTTCCTGGACAAGCTATTTCAAATGGTGGCATGCTTTTCTGTCAGGGAACTCCTCTTGTCTTACTGCTTATCTTTTGGAGATAGTGGCAGCCACTGAAGGTCACTGCCTACAACTATTACTTCATTAGAATGATATGCTCATGGAATAATTTCTTCTTCATTTATTAGACAACATTTCTAAAGAGCGAGATTTCTCCTTATTAATACTTCACTATCTTAAGAATAATAAGAGGGTATATAGGAAAAAGAAGATTTATACTGGATATATTCACTCCCACTCTGTGTCTGCCTCTGTCTCCTATCTCTGTCTCTCCATCTCTCTCTCCCTCCATCTCTCTCTCTCTTTTTCTCTCTCCCTTTCTCTCCATAATTGGAATTGAACCCAGTGCTTTCCCTTTGAGCTATATTCTCAGTCTCTTTTGTTTTATTTTGAGACAAGGTCTAAGTTTCTAAATTTACCAGGAAGGCTCAAACTTGTGATTCTCCTGCCTCAGTCTTTCTCAGAGTTCCGGGATAGCAAGCATGCCTATAATCCAGTTTAGCTTGGATTCTTTCTCTTTATTTACCAATTTCTGGCATCCTTCAAGGGAGCTTTTATCTCCCAAGAAAGTCATCCTACAGCATTCTTGCTTCTAACCTTTTTCCCAGGGTTTAATCATTTAGCTTCATCTCACTGCCAGAGGGTCTTGGGATCTTTAGCATTTCTTTCTGGCAGTCATGTGCTCAGATGATTTTTCCTTAACATTGGGGGAGGGAACTGGGGACCTTGGGTGCTTATTAATTTCCTGTTGGTTCACCCTTGTGTGAGGGCTTAAATAGTTCATCCAGCTTGTACGGCTTATTCTCCCCGGCACTTCCGGCTGTGCTCAGTGACCTCATGGGTTGTATAGGAACAGGGTCCAGTTCTCACTGCTCCCAACTGACCCATCTCCCAACTTCCCAATTCAGCCTAAGGACTTTGACCTCTCTCACACATGTACTCATCTCAAACTGCTGTGGCTTTCCCTTCGTCTTTCTCTTTCTCCTCTTCTTCCCTTACTCTTCTCCCTCTTCAGCTCTTTCTCTTTCACCTTCTACTTTTACTGCTGGGTCTTTGTTCATATTTTTGTTCTAAAAATATGTACTTTTTGTTCCAAAAATATGACCCAGCGCTTCCTACATTTTTTCCATGTGTTCCACATGATCAACACCTCGGGGTCCTATCTCACTCTGATCCACCTGAAGAACGTTCGGATCACTCAAGCCCACTCTGACTCTGCCCACCTTACTGTCTTCATAGGGTATGGATGCGCTTCTCGGTCATGTTTATTTTCTTGTGTTTGAGACCTGACACCCCCCCCCACCACCACCACCAGGGGCTGCCAATGGCTGCCGTGTGCCTCTTTCTGCAGTCGGCTGCATCTAGAATCCCAGCCATGCTCAGCACTGAGCTGTTGTGATGCCAGTCATGGTAGGCTCATTGACTGAAGCACAGCTGTTTCATACAGAGTTTGAAAAGCTGTCTGAACGTGATGCCAACACAACATGAAGAAGAGCAGGAATCTCATCATCAGTTTTGGAAGTTTTTGCTGTTTCCATGACTGCTGTGCTGGATTTGTTTTCAGTTGTTGATTAAAGGGCAACAGTGGTGGAAGCCTGGATCTGACAATGGGTTCTTAAAGGAGTTCTTCTCAAAGTAGATGTTTCTACGCTGGGTGTGGTATAATCTCAGCTACTCAAGAAGCTGAAGTAGGAGGATCACAAGTTCCATCCCACCCTGGGCAACTTAGTGAGACCCTGTCTCAAAATAAAATGGGCTGAGAATGTGGTAGGATGTTTCTGGGTTCCATCTCTGGTGCCACAACAAAACAACCTCTCAAACAAAGGCAAGTCAACAGAACCCAGAAGCTTCTGTGCTCCACAAATGTGCTGATTGGTAGAAACTTCTGTAGGTGGCCACAGTGGAGCTCAGAAGAGAATGAGGAATTAGAGTGGTTAAGGACCAGTGTAACAGTGCTAGCTCTTCCTCCTAGGGTGATGCTTTTCTCTTTTGACTCAGAAAGCACAGATAGACCCTTACCTTCATTTTGTGTACTTTCGAGTCTCACATACTAAACCCATAAACATGTACTATGTATTGATTTTGGCAAGGGATGGTAAGGACACACAAAAAAGAAAAAGTCCTAATGAATGAGATATTTCCATAAATCTCTTCTCAGAAATCTGATTAATATATTTCTACAGATTTAACTAATAAGAATGTGAGTGGAAAAGTCATTCCAAAATTTTGAAAAAAATGGGAAATAGGAATAATACCCTACTAAGATGCTTGAATTCCAGTTCTAACTCAACCACGAGTGACTGTGACCTCCCTCAGAGGCCCATTTCCGATTCTCAGTTTCCTCATTCAAACCAAGAAATGGGCAGGCAATCAAGTTTCATTCCTGGAGACTCCATTCTTCTGCAGCTTCCAGAATTCTCTGTGTCATCTATAGACAAATCTATCAGGCAGGTCTGGTTAAGGCTTATTACAACCTCCATGAGACAGCTGGCAGTGCTGGGCTGAGCAGGGCTGGTGCTGTCTAATCTATAATAATCCTTTCTTAGCAGGAGGCTCATCCCTATGGAGGGACACTGGTGTGAGGGAGAATGTAGGCATCCGTCTGTTAAGTTTTTCTGATGTGTGACTACAGAGGGTACATGTGTGAGGTGGACCATGATTTCCCTAGGTTTATATTGCTAATTAGATGATAGCTTTTGTCTGTTGGATGTTGGGCTCTTTTCTACTTCTCACTAAGCATATGAAGTAAACAGTAACTGGAGCGGAAGTAGTCATGGGGAAGGAGAAATGGAGAAGTGAAGGGGAAGGAGCTAAGCGAAGCAGCCAGGCGCTGTTCTATATACTCCGATAGTACGAACTCCTCTAGTTCTCACCTTAAGGCCAGGAGCATGTCGCTAACATTCCACCCATTTTACAGTCATGGACACCAAGACCTCAAGAAGCTAAATACATGGCCCAAAGTAGCAAGTGTCAGAGCTCTGTCAAGTTCCTATTGAATAGTCATAAACCTTTAGAGGTGATATACTGTAAAGTAAGAGTTAACAAACATCCACCAAAAAAGTCTGGGACATTGCAGAAAGGTGTGCCATCCATTGTTGGTAGCACTTACAGTGAGTTTCACCTTACTAAAAGGCAAAATGTGACAAGAGCTATAAGATTTTTCACATTTGATTTAGGAATGTTGATTCTAGATGTTCAGTTTAAGCTTGTAGTTCATCAAAAGCAAGAAACCATATGCATGAAATTTATTGTATGATTTGTACTGATGGAAAATTAGGAACAAATTAAATGTCCTAAAATGAGGTCTGATAAAATAATTCCACAGGACCGGGGATTTAGCTCAGTGGTTCCGGTGCCTGTCTTGCAAGCGCAAAGGCCAGGGTTCGATCCCCTGGTAACCACATACAATACTGGACATGGAGACAGAGACAGGAGGACTGTTGTGATGTGAGTTTGAGGCTGAGCTCAGAGCCAGTCTGTACTACAAAGCAAGACCCTGTCTCAAAAAAACAAAACAAAACAAAACAAAAAAATCACAATACGAATACATTCAGTTGTTGAATTATATAAAAAAAATTTAAAATAGCAGTTACAAAGATTATGTTTTAAAAGGGCAAGAAGATGTTCTACAATATGTTAAGCTTTAGAAGCAGGATTAAAATATGTAGATTACGACATCTCTGATATCTATGCATGTTGACAAAGCCTAAAAAAAACCCAGGAAAATGTTCTCATAGATATTTGTTTCATGTCTTTTATTTTTTCATGAGTAGGTACACTATATCTAACAGATAATGGAAAAAGAGAAAAGCAGGTGGCAGAAGGGGACCGTGAGGATCGCCCAGCATGAGGCTTGGGGCTGGCGGGGTCTCACTCAGACAGCTTCCACACCAAGCTCTGGGGGCAGCACAAAGGGTCCAGACTCACTCAGGAAGAGGCTACTCTAGAAGTGGAGGCATGAGCCTGTGAGGCAGGAAAGACCCTGTCCTGCCAGGTGTGACGAGTGTCTGGTCACCTCTTCCTTGCCTCATTTCTCCACTTCTTTACCCTTCAGCTCTCAGAAGTCCGGAAGACACTTTCCCGGAGTCAACCCTGACGGTTCCCTCAGCTCCTCCTACTGGGCCGGTGCTGTGCCAGGCAGTTCCTTTGCCTGGCACCCTGTGCCACAGTGCCTCTGCACTCCGTGGGCTCTGTGGTGATGGTCTGTTTACCTGCCTGGGATGCATGGGCAGGGATCTCAAACTGATCTGGGTCACTGCCCTGTCCTGACTCAAGCACTCCTCCTCATCTCCTCATCTCACCCCAAAAATGAGGTACCTGAGTTTGAATTCCATTCTTTCCTGCTCTACATGCCATGATTTTGTTATCTGGTTTTCCTCATATGCATGGAATCTTTATTCCACTGGTTTTGAAGAGAAGCTCCAGGGGAGTGCATGTCTCTGACTCTCTGCCCCAAGTGTTCTCTGGCCTTGGTGAGGACCAGGAGCCTGGTCTAGGGTTGTAGGGAAGTTTTCTTCGCAGGGTGGCTGCGTGTGCGCGACCCGAGAACGGTGCTTCTGGGTGACCGCTCTTCGCTTGTCTTGTGAGTACCCAGCGGCCAGCCAGAAGGCACACGTGACTTGGGAGCTGTGCCTGCTCGTGTGAATCTGCAGAAGCCCTGCTGTCACCTCTGCCTGCACGCTGTAAAGTGGGCGTGTCTATGCACATGGCTGTTGTGCTTGTGTCAGACCAGTTAAATGGTGGACAAATGGCCCTGGATTTCTGGACAGTGCATCGCTGTACAGACCATGTGAACCTATCTAGGAGAATGTTGGTTTTTCAATGCAGTACATATATCTTGAGCTTTGTGCTCTGCAAGGGCAAGAATGCGGTGCGCCAGGCAGGAGCCAGGAGTGCACGTGTCTCACCTATATCTGCTCTGTGGGTCTCCTCCATGTCTTTGGGAATGCCTTCTTGGCACGTGTACCGCATAAGGCGATTGTTCTGTGTGTGCACATCTGAACGGCAGTGCTCGGATCTTGTTTGCGGCTGCTAGCTCGCTTTCCAGCTCCACTTGTGCCCGCAGTCAGGCGCTGCACGTGCGCCTGCCTCCTTGCGCACGTCCCCGAGTGACCCGTGCGCCGTGGGCAGGGACCTCCGGGTCGTGTGCACTTCCTGCGCTCGTGCCCGTCTTTGCACTAATGAAAGCACCTCCACATGTCTAGGAGCACGTCCCTCTCCATGTGTGCACGATCTGTGTGCACGCCGCCCTGTGTGTGTGTGTGTGTGTGTGTGTGTGTGTGTGTGTGCGCGTGTGCGCGGGGTGCTGTGCGCGCACTGGCCCTTGGGAGGCCAGGACTCGCGTTGGGCTCCACGCGTCCCGCGGGGCTGAACCCGCTCCCCGCGCCCCACAGCAGGCCGCAGCGATTGGCCGCCGCTCGCTCCCAGCCGTCACCCCGCCCCCCCACCCGCGCGCCCGCGGTCCCCGCTGTCCCCGCGGTTCCGGCGAGGCCGCGCCGCGCCGCGCTCTGTTCCCATTGGCTGCGCGCGCCTTTGTGTGGCGGCAGCTGCGGCCCCAGAGCCTTTGAATGTCGAGAGGGGCCGGGAAGGGAGCCTTTCCATGGGCCATCTGTCTCCTCGCCAGCCGCCGCCCCGCCGCCGCCCGCGCCCCGCGCTCCGCCTCCCGCCCCGGCGGCTCCCGCAGCCCCGCCGCCGCCCGCGCCCGCGCCCCGGAGCCGCGCCACAAAGGGCCCGCGCGCAGCCGCCGCCGCCGCCGCCGCGCGAGGAGCCAGGATGGTCCTGGTCCACGTCGGCTATCTCGTGCTTCCAGTGTTTGGCTCTGTGCGAAACAGAGGTATCGCTTTTTCCTTTCGGGGTCTGCTTCCGACCGTGGATCGCCGCAGGCACCGGGCGGGGGCGGGAGCGGCGGGCGGCCGGGGCTTAGGGCTCCCCCGCGGGGACGCTGGGCGAGCGGTGGCTGCTCCCCACCCCCTTTTGGGGAGACCCCCTTGTGTGGGGGTGGCCGCCCTCGTGGTAGCTTTTGTAGTGAAGTTAGGGTTTGGCGAATTTGGGTCTCTCCCGCCCAGCCCCATTTTTATTCTTTGCGGCGGACGTGGTTCCCCCAAATCACAGCCTTTTTCCCTAATACCTAGCCCTGTATGATCGAAAGAGGAAGACGAGAGATAAATGACTGTGCGCGTCTGTATCTGTGTGTGTCTGTGCTTGTGTGTGTGTGTGTGTTGTGAGAGAGAGGGAGAGAGAGAAAGAATATGCACGGTTGATTTTCTGCGATTTGCTTTTTTGAGGCATATGTGTTTTCTTTTCTATGTGTTTTGTATTTCTTCATTTTTGGTCATTATTACCGATAACTGATTAGTCGGGATCTAGGTACCTGCCTTATCCCATGCCTCAGCCCCCACCATCTCGTGGGCATCTCATCTTTTCTTCCTCTTTAACCCTTTTTGTGTAACTGCCCTTGTGCTATGGCCCTGCTCCCCCCGCCCCCCGCAATTGTCTGTATGACAGTTGCATTTGTGGGTTCAAGATGCTTGGGAATGCGTGTGTGTGTGTGCGCGTGTGTGTGTGTGTGTGTCCGCGAGCGCGCATGTGTGCGCGCCTCAGATATCAGACGTGCGCTGCCGCGCACCTCTGGCCCCCGCGGAGCAGGGCATGTGGCCCTTGGGTGTTGCACTGTGTGAGGGTGAAGAGGGAAGCTGCCCCTACGCCAGCCTTTGCCCCAGGCAGCGGTTGACCAAGCAGCAGGCCAGCGCGGGCTTTGTTTTTAACTGTGATATATGGGATATGTTTGCATGGTCCCCTTTCCCCACGTCCCTTTCCCCTTACATTCTGCTACAACAATAGCTCGATTTCCCCGTTCTCCCCTTTACCCCACATTTCTTCCATTTTCTTTTAATCAAAAATTCCCACCTCCCAAAGCAAATCCGAGATGCATTTCAATTCATTTTTTTCTTTTTGTATTCTGCCTCTGGACTCACATTTCTCTTCTTGGAAATGTCTCTTCTCTCCCACTCCATGTCTGCTTCAATCCCTGCTGGCAGAGGCCCCTTCCCCACCCCCTCCCGCACACACTGAATGATGTCTTCCCTTTGCCGACCTGGCTCCGGCTCTAGTCAGAGTGGGGGTGGGGTCGCAGGGTCAGAGCTTTAGTGCGCCCCGGGGGCCCGATTGGGCAAGACGAGGAAAGCCCGGCCCTCCTCCTTCCAGCCCAGCTGTCCCCAGCCCCGCGCCCCTCCCCAGAACCCCAAAGGCGAGATTGGCCCCTTTAGGCCTGTTTGAACCGCAGTTTTTGTGTGATGATAGAATGATGACATTCTGCATTTATCAAATCTTTTTTTTTTCTTCATTGTGTAGCTCAGTGAATGGTCAACTCGCTGCTGTGTGCGCTGTGACCCTTCTGCCTCCGCATTTAGCTGTATTGTGACACCCTCTTAACCATTTCCTGTCTCCATCTGAGGAACGCATTGCTATTTAAGCGGCAGTATCCCCTATCTCAGGCCAGCCTAGCATGGGGTTGAGGGGCGTGTGAGGAAGAAGGGGGGCTGACTGAGATCTTGAAATGCCAGCCCTCTCCCCTCGTACACAATTACCTCTTATTAGTTGGCATTTCCTCTTAAAACGGGTGTGGAACATTACACTAGGCAGAAATTCAAAAATGATTAAGAAGGATGTTGAGCCTGAAAGTATAATTATCCTGATTAAATCATTATCATCCTCATTAATACCACCAATCTCTAAATACCATTGCAGGATGCTGGTTCCATGTTTTGAAATGCAAATTGTTCAGCTGCCTTTAAATTTTATTTTTAATACCACTCCCCCAGCCCCCCCCCCCAAATTCAACAAAACAAAATTTGCCCATCAGTCAAAGTTTACTTTTATGGCTAACACACCCACAGTAAATTTAAAGGCTAAGGGGTGAGTTGGGCTGTGGGTAAAATTTAGCACAATGTGCTAAGAATTCATGACCTTCCGATAGAGGATACTAATGCTTAACTCAACGAGGTCCTAAACCACAATCTTCTTGTAAAACTCTTAGATAGTCTGCCAGCTTAAATCTGTTCTTTTTAGTTTCCATTGTAGTAGTGTAGGATGTAGGCCATTTCAGAATAGATGTAGAGAAATAACCATTTTTGTATCTTCATCTTGTTTAGCCGAGTACATTGCACTGTAAATCCCTGTTAAGTGGATTCCTTTTGCCTTGGTTTGGAGGCTGCGACGCCCTATTTCTCAGCTGGCTGCTTCATAGCATCCAGGCTTACTGAGGATTGCATTTAGTTGGAGGCAAAAATTATTAAATGTATATTTAAAAAAAATCTTTGATGCAATGACAGTTGCTGCCATTTTGGCCTCTGAAAATTTGGTGCACCAAGGTCCCTGGCTTAAGGGGGAGCCATGGCCATAGGGTCTTAATTGTTTAATTGTACAATGTCAAGAGCATCTTTGGACATCTGCCCTGGCCCTCAGAGCTGCGCCTGGAACAGCCGGCTCCCTTCTGCTGCCTGGCCAGCCAGACCTGCTTGAAAACTGAAACAAAACAGCAGCAATCATGAAAGAAAAAAGCCTCCACTTGGAGGGCTCTTCCAAAATAAAGTCGCAAGTAACCTCCCTGGACTGCCATTTGGCAATCTGAAAAAAAAAAAAAAAAAGGAAAAAAGAAAAGAAATCTCAGCAAAATGGTTTTCCATTAAACAGGGGTAGCGTGTTCTGCTGTGCTGAATTACTTCCTGTTCTTATTTTGTGGGTAATTTTTTCTGTATCAAATATCTTTTTGGTTGTGTATCTTTTCACCTTTTCTTGTACTAAAACTAAAGCATGATCTGTATTTTTTTACATCCCCCAGTTGATAATGTACAGCGCTCGGTTAGAGGTGTTACCCTGCTGAAACGTACTGTGGTCGTGTAGCCCGGGCCATCTGCTCATTGTACGCTGCTTTTGTTCTGTTGCCCTTCCGAAGCATGGTGGGCCCAGCCTTTTTTTTTGTATCGTGTGCATGATGACATTGTTACACACAGAATCCACTAATACTAATATACAATCTCTCAATAAAGAACTAGTTTTCCTATATTAACCTAGTGTGCTTTTTCTCTTGCTGTTTTCCCATTTATTGTCGTATCCTGCTGTTTAGATTCTCCCCTTTGCTTTTCTCTCCCCACCCTCACCCACCCACCACCCCCACCTCCCATTGTTAAGATTTGAGTGAATGCCTTTTCTTTTTACTTTCTTTCTTTCTTTCTTTTCTTTTCTTTTTTCTTTTTCTTTTTTTTTTTTTGTGGCACAGATATGGTGACTTTAATCTCATCTAGTCCATATCTTTTAACAATAGAAGTCTGGGGCCATGGGATGGGTCAGTTGTCCTATCACACTAAAACAGCATATATAGGGCCCACCCCTATCTTAGGCCACCTGTGTACCTAGAGGTGTCCACATTTCATCTAGTTTCCAAGCTACATGGGCCCTGGTTTATGAAGCTGGTGAAGGCAAAGGGAAATAACACTTAGGTTGAGAGAAGGGATACTGTTCTTAACTAGCAATCTTGTAGCATTTCAGACTCGCCTGAAAAACCCATTTTGAGTTGTGTTTTAACTTTTCTGTTTACTGTCTCATCGATTTACTGTCTTTATAAATCATGTTGGGGGTGACATGTGACATGTAGTTGAAGTCATGATCTGGAATTTTCAAGAACCTTCAGTGTGCATATTTAAATGCTCAGGACCTACAATGTAAGATTTTCATTGTGATCCTTGATAAGGAAAATGTTTGAAGTAGAAACCGAGGACACCCCAAACTTACCCCAGGGCTGGCTAGGAACCCGAACTTGTACTATAGGAATCAGAGGCTGTGTAGCCTCTGAGCCAGTTAAAGCTGATTATACCCTGCTTGCCTGACAGCTGCTTCATCTGTGGCCCTAGGGCCTCTCTCAGGAGAAAGCAAGTCAGACCATAGCCTTTGTCTGTGTGTGTTGTTGAGGTGGGGGTGGGCGAGGTCAGGAGGGAAGTCAGGACCTTCTTCTAAATTGAATTGGAAGAGCCCTTAAAATTCGTGTTTTTTCTCTTCCATAATTGCATTGGAGAAGCCAGTGGAGAGGTATTTTTTTCCCCTTAGAGTGAAACCCAAATTCAAGCACTTGTCAATTACACCTATTCAGTTTTAGCCCAGAACAAGCCTTGCTAAATGAGGCGTTTCAGACACCCAAGGAAATCAGTTGATTAAAGAAATTCATGGTTCCTTCAAAGGGTCATCATTTTGAAGCCCGTTCTTTCTTGGCGGACATGCCTTGTCCTCAGTCTTCCAGGCTGCTTCCCCAGGCTCGCCTCTGCTCCTTCCCTGGCAGACAGATCCACGGGTGGCGGGTGGGCGGGCAGTGCCCCCTGCCTCACCACTGTGCTTCCTTGCCTGCTTTGTGGCTTCAGCACAATCGCCCTGCGTCCGCACCATGGCTGCCCTCTTTGCTCTGGCCCTTTGTTCTCATGCTCTTCCCAGCCGCAGAGGGAAAGCTGAGCTAATATACTGTGACACAGGGACACACATACGGGGCTCCTGGTGCATGCTCATGCCCTAGTGTGCCAGAGATGCACAGCTCTCCAAGGCTTGTCTCATGAGGACTTTTTTCTTTAATTTTTTTTTAGTTTTCATGAGACTATTTTATTCCTAGTATGGGAAAGCTAAATCTCAGCCCTTTAGAATAATAATAAAACTACCCTAAGTCACGTGACCGCTCTTATTTTACTCTAAAGATGACATCAGTGTTAACCATCTCTAAGGCTTTTATTTCTCTAAATTAGTGTCAAGTATATCAAAACTGTTTGACAGGACATTTTGAGGTTAGTTTATTAACCTAATAATAATATAGAAAGACACTGGGTTAATGGGAAATCATGTTTTAGCAATTTATCAAGCACACACAATATTTGACCCAGATTGTCAGAACTAAACACTTGACTTATTATGAAGACTGCACCCCTCCCTGTCTGGCTGGAAAATTTAAGAACTACAAAGCTGATATATGTTATATTTATTCTCTCGACCCTCTGACTCATACCTGCTTTGGCTCCAGGATTTGGAAAAACCACCTGTTCAGTGGATCCTCTGCAACTAGCTGTGTCATAAGCTGGGATGAAGTCTTTGTTTCCAGCTCTTTCTGAACTCAAGGACTTCTCTCTAACTAGTGTCAGATAAGGTCCACTTAATGGAGTTTTCTAAAATAAATTTTCCAGATACTATTAAATGTTCAAGGTTGGGGGACAAGGCCACTCATCATGCTAACACACTCATGCAGATGGTGAGGCTGGCCACCTCTTCCTTTTGCAGCTTTCTCACCTCCTGCCCCCTTGTCACCCCTCCATCTCTAAATAAGCAGCCTGCAGTATCACATTGGAAAACTTGGTAGTTTCCTAGGCAAGTGAAGCAGCTGCTCTGTGATAGACCCAGGTGTACCTTTGCATCCTTTTTTGGGTGCCAAGACCAGAAGCCAAAATGCCCTTGACTCTGATCCAGGCCATCGCTACTGTTCTCTCCATTTTCACTGAACCACTTTTGCACAAAAGTGCAGGACAATTTCACTGTAGTTTCTCTACGGATCTAAGTAGCTTAAAAAAAAAAATCCTGGCTTAACCTAGCATGAATGTAAAATTAGTATTTATTTTTGGTATAGTTTAGCCGCAGATGAACCAACATATTTCCAAGACAATTGGGGGATGGCTTACCTTGGGAAGACTCAGATTTTCAGGATAATCTAAGGATGAAAAGCAAACATGGCTCCATCAGTGAACCCCATGCAATGCCTGTACCTCATGTGTTGATCATTCATTCATTCATTCATTCACTCACACTGTTCATTTAGTTAAAGAGTATTCCATGATGTCTACTTTGGGCCAAGTCCTGTCTTGAGGGTTACAGAAAAAAGAGGGTCCTCCTGAGGTACACTGAGGCTGGGAGGAATGCTCAGGGCACAGATGCTGTCCAAGATGTCTGAGCCGGAAACATTCAAGTGAAGGGAAGGAAGACTTATGGTTGGTGGAACAGGCCCAGAGCTGTCCAGAGTTGGGTCTTAGCTCAGTCTTGATCTGGAAGAGTGAAGGTAGCCACTGGTCTGAGCATCACCCAGATGACAACCATCACGAAACCTGACAGGGCATGTCAAAATGGAAGGTACCTGCCACAGGCTGAGGGCATGCTAGATGGCTGTTCTTCCTCTTCACAACTGTAGGCCTTTACCTGCCTAAGGTCAAATGAAGTCAGAGATAACCTTGCTGAGGAGCGGGTGTGTGTACAGGTGGAGGGAGTGGAGAAGCTCGCCAGGCAGGCATGAGGATCCAGTGAGAATTTGGCCAGTTCCAGGCATGCTGCTGATTTGTCAGGAACACACATGCATGAGGAGGGAGATGTGTGTGTGTGTGTGTGTGTGTGTGTGTGTGTGTGTGTGTGTGTGTGTGTGTGTGTGTGATCTTACACAGCCACAGGGGCAGCAGGCCATTGTCTTGCCTTTGAGTGGCTCTCCCCCGAGTGAAGATAGGAGTCTTAACAGTACAAGGTCTGCAGAATGTGGCGAAGGCTGGAAGAGAGTTCAAAGGCAGTTTCTGGAGCCTTTGGAGTAGTTCAGACTTGCTCCTGTGGCCCCAGGAGCTCTCAGGGGACAGTGGTGTTTGGACAGTTTGTTTATTCTGGCAGCTGATGACAGAGGGGTGAAATGGAGGGGCTGAGGTCAGGGAGGAGGCCATGAAAACTTTCCGGGGGTGATGGAGGGTCCGGCTGTGGGCCAGGGTGTCCTTACATAAGGGGGCAGTGAACAGGGCTGTGTGTGGAGGGGCTGGAGGGGTGCTGAGGGAATGTGTAGCTCTGAAGACAAGCAGGGAGGATGGGAAGAGCAGTCAGCTTGGGGAGCAGTGAGTCCTGTGCATAGAAAGTGTTCAGGACGTGAGACGAGAGGGGGTTGTAGAGCTGTCTGGGAGGAGAGACTGCTAGTAAGTCTGGCTTTCTGGTTGGGTAGGAGATGAACTTCAATAGATGAATGAGGAACCAAAGGCAGGGTGTGGTGAGGAGATGAGGGCAGGAGCGGAAAGCAGATGGTGGGTTCAGGTCTCAGGACTGGTCCCCTTTGTAAACAGAGGACATCCTCAGTTCAGAGCTCGTTCTCTTCCATGATCTCAGCCTCTCCCATTGAGGAGGTAACTGGGAGCCAGAGGAGGAAACTGAGGCTTGGATAGTGACCGAGATGCGTGCCCGAGCGCTCAGCTCTGGCCTCAGGCCCCCATCCAGGCCGAGGCAAGTGGAAGCAGCCCCTGCTTGTCCTCCACATCCAGGGGAACCAATTCAGAGCCCTGGACTCCTTGTCCTCAATAGAAGAGGCCTCACTGCCGTCCACGCACTGCAAGCTGTGAGCGGTTCAGTCCCCCGTGCAGAGGCCTGCATGTCTCACAGGGGACTCTAGAGATGGCTGCCTTGAGGACTAGAGAACCCCTAGTAGGAAATGAGCAAGGAGCTGGGACAGGAGGCGATGAGGGGCCCTTTAATCTTCAGGAGCTGCCTCCAAGTGGCCCGGCGGCTCTCTGGGGGATGTGAGGGGCTAGATTCTGTGCTCCGCTCTCCACTGAAACAATAGGTGTCCATTTCCCAGGCTTTCCTCCAACCTGTGGGCATGTTTTACAACCTTTCTTAGGTCACCAGAATTGGAAGTGTGACCGAGATGCAGAATCTTCACAATTCTATCTGTGTGACAGCACGGAGATGATAGAATCCTGTGTAGCAAGTAAACCAAAGGAAAAAGTCTCGTAAGGAGTCCACCCCTCTGATCCCATGAGAGAAGGGCCTTCCACACTTCTGTTCATACGTGTGGTGTGGTTTTGTTTGTTTTTTCTTTGCAGGAAGCACAGTGTACATGCAATTTGGCTTTCTCCATTTTTTATTTAACATAATGTCACACACGTTTTCACGTTTGACTGTGTTGTTTTCACACAAATCACTTTTAATGACTACATAATATACCACCAGAATGGTGGGGTCGGTGGCTTCTGAAGCACTCAAACTGCCAAGGGTCACAGAACCTCTTCATGCTGGCCTCCCTGTGACTCTCTTCTGCTGTTTTGAGCTGCAAGAGGAAGGTTAGCAGGTGACCATGACAGGCCCAAGCCTGCCGAGCACTAGCCCCTTCTGTCTGAAGGCCTGTGGGGGAGGGGCCAGGAGAAGGAAGGAGATGAGGATAAACTGTTCTGTGACCTGGGTCCTAGCCCTTTTTTCTGCCACACATTCCCCTGTGTTCTTGAGCAAGTCAGCCTTCTCTTCATCAGTCCCCAGTTAGCCTGTCCATCCAAGTCTCAATCCAAAGTTTGATCCTATGGGTCTTGCCCCATGTGAAACAAACCAAAAACAAACCAGCTGCTAAAGGCAGGAGTAAGAGGAATGACTAGCATTGCTTGGGGACACAGTCCTGGCTTCAAGTTCTGCTGTCAGTTACCACCCAGTTGATGCTGGCCAAGTCTCCCCGTTCTGCGACTTCACTTCCTATCTGCCAAAGGAGATAATTGGCCTAATTGCCCCTTCCTGCTCTAAAAAAATCTATGATTTCCTCCTGATGAGAATAGCTTCCGTTTCTGTTGCCTTTTCTTCGGAAGAGCTCCACACGCCCCTCAGTGCTGTGCAGGCCAAGTCACACTGCGGCACGGGTGGGAAGGGAGCGGTCACGGCTCTTGCTGGGCTGGTGGCCCATCTAGGACTGTAAGCATAGACCCCAGGGCTCCCAAGGGAATTAGGGCTGGCATTGCCTCTGCTGTCACAGTGCCAGGGCTGGGGAGCAGGTCACTACTTTTAAAGGGTGTGGCCCGGGGGCAGAGTGCCCTCCAGGAATCCTCCAGCCACGGAGAAATGATGAAGTCACCAATGGGAGTTCACTTGCTCAGTTGACAGGGTTGGCTTCCCAGGCTAGGAGAGGAAGTGGCAGAGCGGAGTCAGCTTGTGCCCGCCGTGGGAGAGTGGAGGTAGGGAGGGAGAAAGAGGCAAGAATTTAGCCAGCACCTGTCTCAGGGAAGGCAGCAAGCACCAACAGCTGCTGCCCCCACCCCCCAGGCTGAGGGTGGGAGGGAAGAGGCAGCAGCCTCTGTGTCCCCCGCTGCAGGCTAAACTCCAGCTCTCCCCCACCAGCTGCCAGGGTCCTGTGCCACCCCTTCTGGAGAACTCCTCTGGGCTGTCTACCCCTCAGGACCACCTGCCTTTTAGAGCAACTGCTTCTTCTGCGGTCTGTGGGAACTGAGGGGTGAATGTGTCCACTTGTACTACAAAACTAGAGGTGCTGGCTTTTGTTTTGCCAGAGGAAGCCCTCAGCCTTCATGGTGGACTCATTCACTGGAGCATGGGGAGACAGACCCTGCTCCTCTGCCAATGAGGCGTGGGCCGGCTGACCAGTGCTACAATATCGGCCCCAGTTTAGTGAGTCTCACCAGAGCCCCTCATCTTGGAGTCAGGGTGAGTCAGCCATAGCCCTGGTGGGCAGAGCAGTCAGCCTGGGTCAGGAGGAAGCGGGGCCGGGGAGGCAGTCCCTGCTTGTTTTCTCTGGGTGGGGAGATTCTGGGGCCACTCTGGGACATGTTCCCAGGATGCAGGACAGGTTCCCTGCCGTACCTGCTGCAGTATTCAAAGGAACAGGCAGTGAAGATGGTGGGATGGAAGCTGGGCCTGCCTGAGCCAGGGAGTCCCAGCCATCCAAGGGAATGGAAGGGTGAGAGGGCGGGACCCCTGAGGCCAGGGACTGTAGCCAGGTGGCCTCAGCTGGCAGGTGAGGTGGAGCGAGGTGGAGAAGGTGGGGTCAGAGCCTGGCAATGGTTCCCTCTAAAGGGTCCTGAGCAGCCCAGACTTCTGGAGGGAGTGAGAGGGGAGCGGACAAAAGGGAGGAGAGGCAGCCAGAGCCCGGCTGTGCTCACTGGCCAGGCCCTCCTCCGTGGGGACACCCGCCCATCCCGTGTGTTCCCCCAGTCTGAGCATGCTTTCCTCAGGGAGCATCTTGACTGCAGGGCCTGGTGGGTTCTTAGACATGTGCTCAGCAGTCAGCGGAACCTCGAGTCTGGGCAAAAAGAGCCTGGTCTCAGTGCCATGAACACAGCTCAGCTGGGAAAAGCCAAATGCTTCTAGATGCCCCCAAGATGCAGGTTCTGCCTGGATGAATGTGAGGAGCGTGCTATGATTGGCCTGACCTCCTGTTCCCAGCAGGGGGATCTGGGTTGTCCCGGCAGAGTCAAGAGCTGGCTCCCAGAGCTCCAGGCAGGATCAGAAACCAGAGTTTTGACACTGAGGGTAAGAAGGTTTCTTGGGTCTTGACTACTGTCTGTTACACAGTAGCCTGGGCAGCTCGAGCTAGGGTCATCTGGGGTTGTCAGGGCTGATTTGTAACACATACACCTGGGTGAGGCTTGAAGATTACATGGTGATGTGGAAAGGAGGTCAGAGTGTGGAGACGAACCCTCTGTAGTTCTGTGTAGGGGTCTCCTGGATACCCAGGCGGGGCTGCCCCTGTGCACTGAAGGTTCTATTTTTCATTATAATAAAATACAAATGGCATAACATTTGCCATTTTCACTATTTTATAAGTTTAGCTCAGTGGCATTAAAGTTACACACACATTGTGTAACCATTGTCACTTCTTGTTTCTTATAGTTTTTATCATTCCAAACAAACAAAAACAAGGGCTCCGTTAGTTTCCCCAGCCTTGGGGTCTGGTCCGCGGCAGCGCAGGGGCTGCACTTACTGAGTCTCCTGGCAGAAGGGCTGGGGGCAGAGTAGGGGTACTAAGTGGTAGCGCAGTACACACAGATTTTGCTGTCAGGCAATCTGGCTATGTCATCTCCTATCTAGGTGACTCGGGACCTTGGTGAATCTGCCTGTTCCTCTGGAAACATGGTGATAATTGATATTAATACCAATGTCATGGGGAGTTGAGGATGAAAGAGATTATGTTCCAATAAAAAATGAGACTCTGAAAGTCCTGGGAAGTGCTAGCAAGAGGTGGTGGTTCCTCAGCTCCATCCACACACCCCATCTTCCCCTCTGCAAACACACAAACCTGCGATTAGACCAGGGCGCCTTGGGGCCCAGGGGACTTGGGCAGACAGGAAAGGGTGGGTGTGTTTCCGGGTTATTACCTAAGCAGTGACTGTGAACCTCTGTGAGGTGCGGGCAACTGAGGTACAGACAGCAGCTGGCTGGGGAGAGTCCTGTGCATACACCTGGCCATGGCCACACCAAGGACCAAGGCAGTGGTCGTGCTGGGTAGAGAATGTGGCCCCGCCAGGTGGGCAGTGGCTTGGTCCACACAGGACGGGGAGAGATCACTGAAGCCCTCGAGAGCTGGGGCCGCAGCCGGAGAGGAGGGACAGAAGGAGATCTGCCCAGCGCTCAGGTCGGCCCGCCCCGGCCCTTCCCACGGAGACCCAGACTGTGTCCAAGAGGTGGAAGTCTGAGTCCTGTGGCTGTCACCCTTGTCTGAATTTTCCTTTTCTTTTCTGAAGCATCAGACCCTTCATTTCATTGTCATTCACCTGACCCTGCCCCCTTTCTCCTGCCTCCCTCCTGGCCTGGCCTTTCCTGCTCTGGTTCTCTGCCTCCTCTCTTGACCCTCTGCCTGGCCGAACTGCTCCAATGGGCCACCCTGCTGTCCCTCGAAAGAGGGCCAACTAGAGGGCTGAGGATGCCCAGGAGCAGGGCTGCGGTCTCCCTCCAAAGTGGGCCATTTTCCTAGGGCATTCATTCTGCTCTCTGAAAATGGGGTGCAAATTCCCACCTGCTGGGCTGAGGGAGGGTTAAGTGAGATGCGGATGTAACATGCCCACCATGACCCCTGGTACCCAGCAAGCTCTTCTTCCTATATGTGGCCACCTGCTAGGAGTCGTCACTTGTAGGGAGACTCCTCCTGCTGGCTCCTTGGAGGCTTCTTGAATGTGATAAAGGGAACAAGGGTGGGGAGGTACCTCACTGAGGGTCATTTTTCTTGTCTGAGAAATGGGCACAATGACAGTATAAGTCCCAGTTGTTAAAAGGAGGCTCAGATTTGATCAGGGGTCTGTCAGTTCATTGAGCGCATGTGCTCTGGGTACCACAGAAGTCTCCGCTAGACCAGGCCCTGTGCCAGGCCCTGGGGACAGGAGGAAAACAGAATAAGAGCATTGGCAGATGCTCATATAGTGCTCACAGTGCCAGGAACTCATCCACGCACCTTACCTGGCTCCTTGGGTCTCATAGGAAACAGGTGTGTGGAGGATCTCACAGTCCAGTTCGGAGTTATGACTGGACACCCTGGGGGAGACAGTGTCCAGACCTGCTCATGCCTGAGCAAGTCTTAAAAGGTGCATGGGGCTGAGCGGGAAAGGTGGGGAACCTGCCAAGGAGCCAAAGGCTGATGTCCGGCCAAGGACCAGGGCTTTGCAGCCCTGCGATGTGCAGCACTGACTGCTCAGCACTGCTGGTGGCCAGTTAGGTTTGTGGAGAACTAATTGCTCAGTCTGTTCAGACCCTGACTTGCCTCAAGCATAGGGCCAAAGGTGAGAGTGGGACTCTATCCCTGAAGAACTAGAAAATGAAGCAGGAGTCCCACAGCCTCCCGCAAAACAGGGTTGGGCAGTACCTCCACAGTAAGGGGGTGACACGCTCTGCCGCAGAGGTTTGGGACCTGGCGGGAGCAGAGTGGTGGTTGTCTGGGAGGCCTGCTGCAACACACTGGAATGGAACTGACCTGAAATAGGGCATTTCTGGTGTCCACCTGAACGCCAGGGCCCCAAGCATGGCTGAAAGTCGTTTCTGTGAGGTTCTGTGCTTGGACAGTTGGAGACGCTTCCCGGCACAGCCTGTCTTGGATCAGTGAAAACCATGCCATCCAGACAGCCCTTTGCTTTTGCAGCAGCGGCCTTTCCCAAACCTATCTGACCGTGAGCTCGTGGATGTGGGAGTCACTTCTGGACATACTCCTTGGACCTGATGCCTGGGGCGGGGGAGGTGCTGCCTCAGGAACTAGGTCACTTAACTCTGGTCCAACTCGACCCCATTATACTATAGGGGAAAGAACACTGAAGGGAGGGCCGGAGAGTTAGCTCAGTGGTCCCGGTGCTTGTCTTGCAAGCTCAAGGGCCGGAGTTTGATTCCCCGGCAATCACATACAATACTGGGTGTGGAGCCTCATGCCCAGCAGCTATCAGCACCACATGCCACAGTGCCGGCCATGGTGGCTCATGCCTATAATTCCAGCACCGCACTCGGGAGGCAGAAGCAGGAGGATTACTGTGATGTGAGTTTGAGGCTGAGCTCAGGGCCAGCCTGAACTACAAAGCGAGACCCTGTCTCCAAAAAAAATAAATAAAATAAAATAAAATAAAATAAGAACACTGAAGGGAAGTCCACAAAATGTGGCTGCTGTCTCAAGCCCCTTCTCCCAGGGATGCCAGCCTTAGCTGCTGTCTTAGTCTGTGAAGCTGCAATAGAAAATGCCAGAGGCTGGGTGGCTCATACATCACAGACATTCACGTGTCACTGTTCTATAGGCTGGACAGTCAGGGCTCAGGTGTGAGAAGTTGCCATGTCTGGCAAGGGCCCCCTGGATGGTTATCTTTTGCTGTAATTTCACATGGCCACAGAGGGGAGGATCTGTTTGGTGAAGGCACTAATTCTGCTCACAAGAGCTCCACAGTCACACGACTTGCTGCTCACTTACACACGTCCACACAGGCGCACCTATCATACCCACAGACATCCACAGGAGCGCAAGCTTAGCCATCTCCAGATGGGCTTCCCTCCTTCCACTCTGATGTGACATGTGTGCCCCTGTGAAGCCCTGACCCCGCCGTCACTGGATTCTCATCATAAATATTCCAACAAGGAGGCGGGACCATCAGCCAGAGCCCACATCATCCTCGGGCCTCTGCTGTTTCCATGGACATTTGCTGAGACTTTTGAGGAGCAGTGAAGGGTGGGGGCCAAGGAGGCAGGCACAGTCAGTTTGGTGTGGCCTCCTCTGTGATGGGTAAGCAGACATTACAAGGCACCTGAAAGTAAAGAGTGATCCGAGAGGGCTTCTGGAAGGTGGGCCTTCAGCTGGGACACAGGATAAGCTCCATGTCAACAGGGAGGGGGGACAGGGGGGAGAGGCCACATGAGGGGCATCAAGAGGCACGACCATCGCTGGGCACAGTAACACACATCTACAGTCCAGCCCCTTGGGAGGCTAAGGTAGGTAGGACGATTGTGAGTTTGAGGTCAGAGTGTGCAACTTGGCAAGACTCTGTCTCTAAATTAAAAATATAAAGGGTTGGGGATTTTGTTCAAAGTAGAGCACCTCTGGGTTCGGTTCAGTTCTTAGTACCACACACAGAAGAGAAACAGTCGTGCCTGGTGGCCCAACCCCAGGACAGCAGGAGTGGGTGTGGGGATAGTCTGGGCAGCAGGGCCAAGACCTGCCAACAGCCTGTTTCATTGACATCTTCTCCTGGCACCCCCAGCAGAGGACCTGACCCCTGGCTGGCATCCTGCTAGCTGGAACTCCTCAGCTAGTGCTTACTTCTGTCACCCAGGTGGCTGCAGGGATGAAAGGGACCATATGATATTAACGTTGCTGCTCTGTTTTGCAAAGTGTCCTGACAACCTGTCGAGCTGGGCGCAGTCAGTCTTATTTACGGCTGCTTTTATTTCTCCAACATCGAGATTAATTTGATGATAGCTGTTTATAAGCTCCTCTGTCATCAGATAGGCCCATTACCTGGGAGGAGAGAAGGCTGGGTTTAATTTGTGAACAGTGCACTGGGTCCCTCTGCCCCGGAGTGCATATGAGAGTCACAGCTATAAATCATGGCAGACACAGCAGCGCCGAGGCCCGGAGGTCCCCAGCGATCAGGAAGCCCCAGTGCTGAGAGCGGAGGGGAGAGTCCTGGCAAGGGGGCTGATCTGCAGAGCCAGCAGTAGGCAAGAAGCACAGTTATCTATGCCGGGAAAGACCCTGGGTCACCAGGCCAGAGGTTTCAACCTCTTGAGTCCACACTATCTAAGAACATTTAGAAACGTCGTAAACTATAGATTCCTTTGGCCCTACAGGGTCATCGCCACAGCCCCATGCACTCCTGCCTCTCTGGGGCTTGGCCTACGGAGGCCTCGGAGTAGGGGTGGGCGATGAGACAGGCAGGAGGAGTCGAAGTTCTCTCTGCTCCAAAGGCAGACACTTCTCCTGATGTCTGAGCACAAAGGACAAGAGGAAGGGCTGCCAAAGAATAGAAAAGGGGGTTGGGCTCTTGAGCAAAATGGTAAGGCCTGCAAAGGGTATCTCCGTCCATGCAGAGCAGCCCATCATTGTTAACCCTCTACTGGCCACCAGTTCCTTCTTGACTAGCAGGAAAGAAGTGTGGTCTGTGGGTGTCACACTAGGAACTAGAGACATTATCAACTGTTCAGCTCTGGTTGCTTTTTATTAAATCCAAGTGAAAGATAGATAACTCAGTTGTCACAAGAGATGACTGGCAGTGATGCAGCCTGGAAACTGAGGCTGGGGTTCAGATCCAACTTTGAGCATCATCCGTGACCCAAGGCAGTCTCCATTTGGGATAGAGCCCTGCCATGAATCTGCTACACACAGACAGAGTCTCTCAGCAGACAATAAAACCACCATGTGCACTGGGATAAGGGTCTCCAAGGATGCAGACACCAGTGGCCCTGTGGCCTGAGGGTTGGGCACTGGGAGCAGGGGACCACTCTGTTTCATGTGCCTCAACAGTCTCACCCTAGGGAAGGGGTCACTTCCCCAGGGACTCTGGAGTGAGTAGCCTTCAGATGGCATCTTCTTCCCCTGGTGGCCTGGCAGGCTTGTCACCACAGCTTGATGAGGGAGATGTCTAGGGGGCAGGAGAGCCCATTTTTCCCCGAAGGTCACAGTCAGTGGTATAGGTGGCAACCTTGCTGGTGGCCTGATTATCTGCACTACCTAGACTGGGAAGACAGTGATTTGCCTTCTGCATCCCAGCCCTTGGCCTTCCTTCCCCCTCCCCCCCATCAGTTCTCCCAGCCTATTTTATTTTGTTTTGTTTGCAGTGCTGGGGATGGGACCAGAGCCTTGAACATGCTAGGCAAGTCCTCTGCCACTGAGCAACACTTCCAACCCACAGGCCTTTGCAGGACTGTGCTGGAGAGATCTGAGAGGCTTATAGGCATTCAACCCCCAGTTCTGTCTCTTTAGATGTCCCAAGTCCCTTCTAGGAGGCTCCCCAAATGACTTCCAGCTGGTCAAACTCCATAAAATGGGAAGGAAGTCAGTATGGGCTCCATCCAGACTCCTTCCTCTAGACTCTCCCCTTCCAATGATATGGCCGCTGTTGCACGTCATGTTTTGATCACATATGGCCCTATTACAGAGCTTAACTCATATGGACTGGAACTCCCAAATCTAGTGACATCTGCTATGGAGACTCTTACATCCTAACCTAATAGAATAGGCTTACTAGGTGGGATGTAAGTTTGGCTCTGGAAGCAGAGGCTAGAAACAGAGGTGGTACAAAGGCATATCAATTGTTTCAGAACAGCCTAAAGTCAAAGGTACTGGGCAGGTGTGACACATGGCCCTTGGTGTTTGGGACTCAGGTGCCTCTTCTCTTGCTGCTCCACTTTCTGTAGAATGCATGGCCCAGGCTGGTTCAACCCCAGGCTCACTTTCCAGTCAGTAGGATTGAAAGGGGAAAAAATGAGAAGGGCACAGCACAGGAATGCATACCATCCTTCTTATGTCCCATTGGCCAGAAAGAATTACATGACTATACATAGCTGCGAAGGAGGCTGGGAAGTGTAGTCTTATTTTGGAAAGCTCCATGTCCAGCTAAATTTGAGGATTTCATTACCATAGAGGGGAGAACAAATACTGAATGATGATGCATCATCTCTGCCTTAATTAGTTCTTACAACCTATTCAGCAGGCTTTATATTGATGCTGGTTCAGGACTGTCCTGTGTTCACCCATCTTTGTTTAGTGGCAACTCAGGACATAGTGTATGACAGACTTTCACTTAAAGCTTTATGTCCTTGGGTAAGGTATTTACTTAATCTCTTGGTGCCTCCATGTTCTCATCTGAGAGATGTGAATGTGAGTGTGACTTCTCCCCTGGGTTTCTGGAGAGTTTGGGTGAGAGTTCATAAGAAGTACTTAGTAGTGTCTGGATTCTGGGCCAGGCTCTGAATAAAATGAGGGTCTATAACCTCCTGAGAGGGCTGCTGTGAGAATAGAATGAGATCCATGCCACTCTTAGCACAGGTGCCTGGCGAGCTGAAGGCACTTAATGACTGCTAGCTTGTCCCTTGCCCACTGCTGCTGGTAAGGGACATTACCTAAATCTCAAATCCTATCCTTCTGCAGATGGAGGCAAAGAGAGTTCTGTGAGTCACAGTGTAGTGATGGAGCCAGGTGACAACGGCTGGGACATGGCAGACCAGGAATCTGGATGTTTATGCAGGCTTATATGTAGCCACCATGCTCCTGCCCCCATCCTCCTTTCATAGAGAGGAGATAGCTCTAGAAACAAGAGGAAGAAACAGGCCATGTAAGAGACCCAAGGCTGGGCTGTGTAGCAGGGGCTATAGGGAGGGTACCCTGTTGGGTACTCCTGTGTCCTGTTCACCAAACCCAGCTTCCAGTTTTAGCCTGGAGTAGGCCCTGGAGATGTTTGGCACATTACCCTTCTCACTTTAGAGGCCTACAAAGGGACTTTACCAAGGTCACTCAGCAGAAGAGAAGGTCCAGTTCCCTACATCTGAACCAGGAGGGCAGAAGCCACAAACAGACCCACATCAGCTCTTCCTTCTGCTTTCAGTTATGAGATGCTCTGTTTCTTGCCACACTGCGGTCACTGAGTCCACTGAGTCCACTGTGTGTTAGCAGATGCACCTGTAGTGTAGGGGGAACTCCTCCCGAGGCAGGCGGCTATGATGGAGCTTTGCATGTCAGGGCTGAGGGCCCGGGCTCAGACACCTGCTCCCTGGCTCAGTGGTGTGCACTCTAGGGCAAGCGTGGGCAAATTGGACACAGCTCCTGGGGTGAGGGTGGAGATGAACTGTGACAGGTCTTAGAACTATCAGGGACTCTTCAGATGCCCAGGCCGTACCCATGAGGCATGGCTGGGGGGATATGAGGGCAAGATCTGCAGTGCCAAGCTGAGTGCTGCTATTGATGAGATAGAGTTCTCCTCAGTCAGAGGCCAAAGTGGAGAGGTTACAAGAGACTGAGGGCTTGGTTAGAATATCTAATGTCCCTACCTACTGCTTTTCAGAGTTTTCAAAAAATGTGCCACTCCCTTCGGCTGTGGTATGAGTACCATTCTAAGACACACATGTTTCATGTCATAATCTTTGAAACTGGAATGTGTCTTGTAAACAACGTGTCCTAGTTTAATTGTCTCCTTAAAATCTTTTAGTGATTCTTAAAGTGAATTGATAGCCACTAAGGATTGATGCTATTTGGTGTCCATTTTTTTTTTATGGGCTCCATATATAAAGCTTTGGGAGCCACAAATAAATCTATGGAATCTTCAAAGGCAAATTCCAGGGCCAAATTAGTAATTGTGGGACCTAGCATTCTCTCTCACTATAGATATCTTCCTCTCTCTTGTTTTTGACATTTGTAACATGACCCAAGGACTTGGAGTAAACACATCAGAGTGGCTACAAGTTCCCAGATTAGGAGACCAGAATCCCGAAGTTCCTTTGATGAGGACCAGCCTTGATCTCCTTTCTCAGGGACTTGGGCTCCTTACTGGGTCCAAGAATGAGGGTCTTATTTCTTCTTTGCTCCCTAAATCCTAGTGAAGGTCACAGGAGATACTTGCTATTTAAAGAGGAGCAAGGAGGAGAAAAGTGCCCAGAGTTAGTATTCTAGAGAAGCACTAACTTCCTGAACCTTCTCTCTGCCCCCAAACCAACTATCTGAGCCCCTTCCCATGCCTCACTGTGTTCACTGTGAGGACTGGTGTCCAGGACCACTGATCTCTTGGACACCAGGTGGTCACTGAGGATGCTGGTCCCTCCTTCTCTCGCTCCTCCAGCAGCCACGGTCTCCAAGTAGCCCGAGAGGCCCTTTATCATGGCCTCTCTTATGCCCTGGGCTTTGGACCTGCCTGGCCTCCCAGCTTCCTGTCCATCTTCCCCCCTTGTTGCACCTTAAGACCTTTGCTAAACCCAGCTCCGCACACATGATCCAAAGCCTGGTGTGACTCACTACCCCTAAATATCTGTGATGATAACACCACGGTAGATGCATGACCACCACAGACAGTGATGACAATGACGAGGATGTAGAAGGCTCTGATGAGTGGAAACATGGCCCAATGAGGGAGTTGCTGGCCCAGATGCCAGTCTGGTCTTTGGCAAGGTCTCATAGCCCTGAGCCCTAGGCCAGAATGAGTTTGGCTCAATATGGGTCCTTGCTCCAGATTTCCCCCTTATTCTCTCCCCTATTTATTACCTTAATATTTATTATGGCCCTATTCTGTTCTAAGAACTATACAAAAGCTGAGAAGGAAATTGTCTTACTGGTCATTCTCTGACTCATTCCCTCATGCAGCAGATATTCTAGGAATGTTGTAGGTGCTGGAGACCTACGACATTGTGGAGCTTGCATTCTAGTGCCGAAGGTGGGCAGCAAGCAAGTAGGCAGGTCAGTAGGCAGCAGATCAGAGGCAGATGTTGTACTAGCGCGCAAAATGGCGCAGGGTAAGGGGACGATGCTGGTGGGTGAAAGTGGGGAAGGTGTGCGTGTCTTATGTTTGACACTTAGGGAGAGGCTCGGGCTTTCTGTGCTGTGTACCACAGAGGGTTTCCGGAAGTGAGAGAGGGAGCCCAGCAGATCCGGGGGTTGAGTCTGGCCTCTCTTGTCGTGAACTTGGTACAGTGTGGACACTTCACAGTAGGCACACTCACGCTTTCCATAACGTGGTTCTACATCTATAGACCCAACCTCAGATGGAAAAGATTTGGAAACAAAAATTGGATCTGTATTGAACATGTACAGACTGTTTTCCTTGTCAGCTTCACTAAACAATGCAGTTTAGCGAGTTCTTATACAGCCTTTACATTGCTGTGTTACAAGTCATCTAGAGATGATCTAATGTACAGGGGGGACGTGCATAGGCTATATGCATTCATCATGCCGTTGCACACAAGGACTTGAGCATCCTCAGAGTTTGGAATCCCTGGGAAGGTCTAAAGGAAGACTGTTCACTGTACACAGGTGGCAGGGAGGATTCAGAAGCTTAGCCGGAAGCTTAGCTCAACCCGTAGGCTGCTGAAAGCTGAGAGGGTGCCCAAGCCTCCACACCTGCACAAGGCTCTAAGCCCCCAGCTCTTCTCTACTTTTGCCATGTGCTTCTCACACTGTCTCCTCTTCTCCCCCAACTTCCTGCCTTTGGTCTAGACCTTAGTCATATCCAGTTAGGGGGTAGGTGAGAATGGCTTCACATGTGAGGAAAACCTAGACCTTAGAAGCCCCAGAAATGTCCTCTAAGCCGGAAGGATCCCTGGAGAAGACAGCAGCCAATGCCCTGAACTGCCACACTGGACTCAGGTGGAGAACAACCAGCTGTGTCTAGCTCTCCTGCTGGACACCAGGGTAACATTGGAGTTTCCAGAAATCCACATTTCTAGGTTCTACCCTAGCCCACCTCTCAGAGATAGGAATCTTTGTTGTTATGTATTAAAAATTTAAATAAATATGTACTCATTGTCTTGTCTTTGAGAAAAGAAATGCTCATAAGAAAGACATAAGATGTGTGGAAGACTCATTGCTGAAGAGTAAGTTTCTTTCTGCTCCTCTCACCTGGGCCCCAGGCCTTTTCCCAGAGATAACAGGGACATGACTCATTTATGAAGTATGCAGCACTGTGCTAGACGTGGCATATTCTATGCTACACAGAGTCCTATGGCCCCTGTGGAGCTCATAGTTTCATTGAGGGGCAGAGTAAACAGATGCTCCATGGACGGACAAGTCCATAGGGAAAATCTCATATTGGTGGGCTGTGCTGGAGGAGCATAGGGTGAGGAGCTCCTGTTTCCCTTTCCAAAATTCTGGGTGGCTGTGTAACAACTTTGAAGGTCTCAGGATCCCAGTTAAGCTACCAGCCTGCCTCACTGAAGGGCCCTGGGCTTGATGCCTGGGGAGCAGAGAGGAGCAAGATCCTTTCTGATGTTTGGGAGGCACCATCCAGCCAGGGAGATAGGACATCCATATTGAGAATTGGGTTCTCTTGTGGCTGCTGCAATTAAACCTACCTTGGGGCAGTTCAACACAGCACACATGCTGATACATTTCTGCTCCCAGTTCTAGGCAGGAGGATGAAACCAAAGTGACAGCAGGACTCGCTTGTTCAGAAGGCAGCAGAGAAGACACACGTTTCCCCTCAATTCTCTGCTGATTGCCAGCAGTTCTGGGAGGCCTTGGCCTGGGGATTTAGCTCAGTGGTTCTGGCACCTGTCTTGCATGCTCAAGGTTCCGGGTTTGATTCCTGGTAACCACGTACGACAATACTGGGCATGAAGACTCGCTTCCACCAGCAATCAGTACCACATTCCACAGTGCCAGGCATGGTGGCTCACTCCTATAATTCCAGCAGTTGGGAGGCAGAGGCAGGAGGATAGCTGTGAGTTTGAGGCCAAGCTCAGGGCCAGCCTGAACTACAAAGTGATACCCTGTCTCAAAAAAAACAAAACAAAGCAAAAAGCTAGAAACTTCTACAGGGTCTCTGCTTCCTTTGTTTGTCTTAAGGTCTCCACATGGCCTTACAATGACACTTGTCAGTACAACTTCCTTATACCAGCAGTGACTCGATTTCAAAATGTCACCTTTCCATGGTCTGGAATTAGGATGTCAATATAATCTTTTGGGTAATACCACTCAACCTTGAGTCTTGAAGGACCAGAGAGGGGTAGGGTCACCAGAGTTTAAGATAGCAGGCACAGGCTCTAGGACAGGGTGGCCTCTGTGGTTTGGGCAAGTTGAAGACATGAAGAGAAGGTAGTAGAAGGAGGTCAACATCGAAGAGTGAAAGGCAGTAGGCGTGTTCCCAGGCCCTGGCAGAGCCACATCAAGAGCTGTGCACAAACAAGGCTGCACACTTAGGGAGCCAGCCATGGGCCTCATAGGCCGCATGTTCGCTCCTCTCTGAGGGGAGTGTCAGGCTCTGGGTCATCTCAGCCTTCCTCTGTGACCTTTGCCAACTCCCACCAGCTCTGGCCTTCAGGGACGGCAGCAGCAGGGGAGGAGGAATGACTGTCACCTGGGCCCGTGGGACAAGCCAGCACATTTTCCTCCACCTAGGCCCTCTGACCCTCAGTGACGTGCTCCAAACATCCAGGACTTTTCCTTTCTCTCCTCATCTTCACACTGACCGGCTTCTTTTCCCATACCTTTCCTTCCATTATCTCAGGAGAAACCACAGTCATGTGAAATATGGTTTGTTTGTTACTGAATTCCTGGCCTGCTGAGTGCGGGCTCATAAGAACATGCTTTGATTTAAGGGCTGCAGTGAAGCTGGGCATGATGATGCATGACTGTAATCCCAGCACTCAGGAGGCTGAGGCAGGAGGAGGTTCACCACGAGTTTGAGGCCACCCTGAACAACACAGAGAGACCCTTTCTCAAGAAAACCAAAAAGGCCACAATTGATATGAGAGCAGCAAACAGGTGTCACTCTCTGCCCCAATCTTGCCCCTGCACAGCCTTAAGCCCCACCTCTTTATACCACAGTGACTCAGGAGACCTGGAGCCAAGGCCTGGCACTGAACTTGGGCAGGTCCCTTTCTCTTTCCTGGGTCTCAGTTGTTCTCTTTAAGGTGAGAATAGCAAGACTGACAAGCTTCCCAGTGCCTATGTGAAAGGACAGACTAGTAGTTTTGAGATGCTAGAATTGTGCAGTTCAACTCAACTGACAATCTGAGTTCTTTCTGGAGGAAATGGGGAGGACAGTGCTAGGCCCAGGGATTCAGGAAGGACAGGGCAGGCTTCTCCTTGTCTGCAGGGATATCGTTAATCTGCTGGGAACAATGGATCATACGGAAGAAGTTTACAAATGATAAACTCCACAAAGAAGGAATTCAGGCAGCTTGGAAAGGGCATAGCTGAATTCCAGCTGGTTTGGAGACAGGTAAGACCTTCCAAAGTGGTGACATATAAGGGGAGATGGCTCACGAAGAGGCATTAGCCAAGCTAAGGGTCGGAGCAGAGTTCTCAGCATAGGAGTAGCATTTTGGAGGTTGAAATTCCTGACTTGTCTCACCCTTGGCTAAAATAGAGAGCAGTCTGGTGTTTGAAGCCATGGGGATGTGAGAAGTGAGAGACTGGATGGACTCCCTGTCAAAGGCCACTGTGTTAGCTACCATTCAGTTTGGGGTAATGTCTACAGTTTATTTCTCCCATCTACTTAGGAACAAGTCTGGAAGTAGCATTTCAGGACAGTGTGCTTTCCCATGGTGACATGGACCAAGGCTCCTTCTTTTTACTCCTACTTATTCCTTTATCATTCATTGCTTCAATTCCAGAAGTCACTCATAGCCCAAGATGCTAAAGCCTCAGCCCTTATTTGTGCATTCCTAGAAAATCAAGGCAGATAGAAATGAGGACGTCTGTTGAAATTAAGCAACTTTCTGGAAATTATATTCACTGTTTCCTCCTAAATCCTAATGGACAGGTGTTAGTCACATGGTCACATATAGCTGCAAGGGAAACGGGGAAGGTATCCGTCCTTGTTGCCAACTCAGAATAGGGATTCTGCTACTATAGAAGGAGAAAAAAAGTATATGGAGGGTTAATTCAAGGCCTCTACTATATTTAATTTAGTATTTGAATGAATGAGGCATGGTTTAGGTCCAGAATACCAAGGCTACAGGGAGCTCACTGCAACACAGAGCTGTCTTTCCTCCTACTAGTGTGGGGCTGGCCTCTTCTGGCTTTCTCCTCTGAGAGTGCAGAGGATACTGCAGGGTCTTCCCTTCTGCTGCTAGGATGAGGGCAGAGGTGGTGATGTGTTTGTGCTCAGCCATGAAGAAACACGGGAGATGTTTAATCTCCACAGGGATTAAATTGGAGGTCAGACCAAGCTGGAAAAGCAGTCTTTTGCTTTGGTAGGCCAACCTTGGAACCCTAGGGTTCCTAAAGAAAATGCAATTAAAATTCCAAATCCCTCATTTGCAAACAAGCCCTTGAGTCTTGGATTGCTTGTGTCCTTTTCTCAAAGACATTTCCATGGCAACTCCTGCTCTTCAACCTGTCCTTCTCCTTTTTCTCCTTACTTGTCTTTTGAGGCCAAAGTACCAGGCAGAGCCAGAAAAGACCCTGCATTAAGAATGTTTTCAGAGTGTCCCTGAGGACAGGAAATGGCAGGCTGTGCAAGAGCCCCACCCACTCAGACTGCCTTTCCCACCTGTGGTCCACAGGCACACCTGGCCTGGGATGCACCCAGGCCCAGCAGATAGCTACAGAATTCCACCTGGGAGAGCCCCAGCCGACTCTGGATGGGGAGACAGCCTTGCCATGCTGTACTCTCTGGGACTCTGGGACTACAGAGCTGTGGGGGAGGACGGTCCTGGGGCAGGGCTGCAGTCCTACAGCAGGAGATGGTCATGCTCATCCCACCCTTGTCCTCTTCATCCCTGTTAACATTGTTCCCAGTGTTGTCAGTAAATCTCCAGACTGAGGAAGGAGTGAAGTGAGCTGACCATCTACGGTTAAGCCTGCCCCTGTCAAGTGCCAACTACCCAGGCTGCCCCTGCCCCAGGTCCAAACACAGATCCCGGAGGTCTTAGTCACTCCCGTCTCTGATGTCTTTGTGTTTCCTGTGTGATGGGATCTTTGACCCTTCCCAGACCTTAGACATCTGCACTAGAAAATGAAAAGTTGGTGATGTGCTTTCGAAGATCCTTGTTAGCTTAAATCTGTACAATCCTATTATCTACTTCATGCCCCATTTCTCCACTTAAAGAATTAAGAAATAGAGCAGCATTGAAGATAACAGCTCATTTATGTCCCTGAAGGATTTTAAAGGCATTTTGAGATGGCAGGCAAAGTGGAACTTGGGTTTGACTATGGGTGTCTTGCTAAGATATCTCCTCCAGTCCAGGCCAATCCATGTGAGGGTGTCATGGAGACATCCTAGGCTCTGTGCTGGAGGGTAAATCCAATGTGATAAGTAAGTAGGGACAGTAGCTTCCCTCTGTAAGGCTAGTCTTCAGCAAGTTGTCCAGCAGGTTTTTGGAATGGTTTTTTGTTGTTGTTGTTGTTTTGAAATAAGGTCTCATTTTTGTAGTTCAGGCTCAAACTCAGCAATCCTCCTGCCTCTGCTTTCTGAGTTCTGGGATTAAAAGCATGAGCCACTACACCTGGCACTCTGGTCTGTGGTACTGATTACTGGCAGAAGTGAGTCACCACACCTGGCACTGTTTGTAGTTACTGGGAATCGAATATGGGCCCTTGAACTTGCAAGGCAGGCGTCAGAACCACTGAGCTAAATCCCTGGCCCTTGGGAGGAGCTTTTGGTGAGGGCAGCTTTCCTTTTAGGATTTTGTGAGAAAGCTGGTTTCTACCTGAATTTCTTAGGCCAGAACTACTGCCTTAGAGCTGGCTAGGTGAATCCTCAAGATGCTTCTACGGGAATAACAGACTTTGCACAAGAGGTTTGGCTTGCTGGAGTGAGTCAGGAGAGTGGGTACGGAGGCCTAGGCCCCAAGGGGCTTGGCCTGCTCATTAGCAAAGCCTGGGATTCTTTGTGAACCTTTTCTTTAGGGTTTTCTGTTTTTGGAAACCCTGAAGGGCACCACAGAAGTTATTCAAATGGACTGGGCCCTGGCTAAGCCCCTTTTGTTTAGACTAAGGTGAACCTCGAAGCTTGTTATTTATAGACAGGACATCTTGGTCATGGCCAGAGACCCTTGGTACCCTAGTTTGGGTAAGTAATAATGACCTGCAAGTTTCATACCAAGTCCAGTTGTCCTTAAGTAGACAAGTTCAAAGGGCTGTACTAGGTTTCCTTTTCCACACTCACCTCTTTAAAATACAGAACACAGCATCCTAGAGCCAAGAGAATCCTTAGACATATGTTTACTTCCATTTTGCAAAGGTGGAAACTGAGGTCAAAGGCAAGGAAGACTCATAGGACAAGATAGTAGCAAGGGGCAAGCCAGACCCTAAGGGTCATAGGTAAAGTCTAAAGAGATCTTTCCGCATTTGTAAAAAGAATGCAGAGTAGAAGGTAGGTGGACCTCTCCTGCCCCACAGTGGGAGTTGGTCAGGGTGTACATTTCGCCTCCTTTGCTCATTACCATCTCCCTAGTGCCTGGCCCAGTAACTACTTGTGGACTGAGGGGATGGCAGTTAAAACCCTGTGTAAATCAATGTCGTGTGAGTAACTTGGCTTTGCTGTGCTGTCAGCCAAGAACATCCCTCCTCCTGTGGTCTTCGACGGAAGCTGCTGAAGGAGCTGGCTTTTCTTTGGGACCTGAATGTAAATGCCCCGAGGGCAGGGAACACTTTTTGGTTTGGGTCTCTGTGGACTCCTCAGCAGAACTGAAGCAGTCCCACAAGTGGGCTGACTGCCTGTGAGTCCCACACTCTGTACAGGAACCTATTTTCCAAGGACAAAAGCTTTCTGAGGATCTTTTGCCCTCGTCATCCCCCACCTGTGTCTTTCTTCTCCAGCCAAGTTTGCTTGGGCCAGAGATCCACAATAGTTTACAGCATTAAACAGAATAGGTTTGGATGTGACCTAGCCAAGATTGAAATCAAGAGCACCACAGATCACACACCTAGAGAAACTAGAGAGGGGTTCATTTTGTGGGGTTCCCAAGGGTACCTTTCCTGATGTCTGCCTCACACATGGGGGAGGGTGTCCCCTTACATAGGTAAGTGTCTACCTGGGCATGTGACCTCAGGCTGGCACCCTGATCCTAACTGTAAGATGCCTCCCTCCATTTTCTGCTTGGTGCCTAGAATTTAGGTTTGGCATTGGATTTCATTTTCTTCAGAGGCAGCCAAAGGAGAGGCTGGTGGCCCCAAGGTGTCTGCTTTGGTGACTTTGCAAGGCTGTCTGGGTCAGCTCTGCTTCTGATATTCCTACTTTATCACTTACCCTGAGTCTCTTGCCACACCTTCTTTCTTCAGGCAGTTTCTTGGCTTCTTTCTTCTTCTTCTTTTAATAAATTGACTTCATTAGTACATTTTAGGCATAAATTATGATACACTCATCACTGAGAATTTGCACCGTCACATGATATATCTTGATTCTTATTTTTTCCCATTCCCCCTGCTTCCATTTCCCCTCTTATTAGAGCAGGGGGGTAGAGTTGTTCTCTGGAGCCAGATCTGGGTTGGAGAGGAGGTAGTGTGAATGGCAGGTGGGTCCGTGTAGGCTGTGGGACTCCCATGTGGCCTCTGTGAGATTCAAGTGCTCTGTCAGTGTTGTCCACTCATACCTGGATGTGAGTTACACACCCAGAGGTTCTGATTTGGGGATGACCAGTGTCTCTGTCTAGAAGGAGCCTTTTCTATACTGAGTAGAGATATTTATTTTGTCACAAGAATGCAGGCTCTCCATATTCATGGAAGCCTCTGAGTTTGAAATCTGACTGATGACCTTTTCATTTCATGACCTTGGAACATCTATTTCTGGGGTCCCGTATCCATGTTTTGTTTTTCATTTGTAGTACTGAGGACTGAATCCAGGACCTTCACATTGAGCTCCACTTTCAATCCCTTTTTATTTTTATTTTTTGAGACAAGCTCTAAATTGCTAAATTGCCTGGCTAGGCAATTTGTGATCTTGCCTCATGTTCTTGAAGTGCTGGGATTACAGGTGTGCACCACCACGCCCATTTGTGTTTCCATATTTTTATTCAGTCATAGAAGCTCCAGTGTGAGGACTAGATTTACCTAGCACTGTGGGGTGTGGGCGGAGACCACAGGAGAGGTGTGAACCTGGTGGCTGGCTCAGAAGGAAGTCACGATTGTTTGAGAAGGATAGCTCCCGTCTTGTGAGCAAGTAATGGGGCCTAATTAAGAGCATTCTGTGACAAGAGTATAAACTCTCTGCAAGAGCAGGGAGAGACAGTGGGAACAATGGACCTTATCTGCCTTCCCTTGGCCCCAAGCCCAACCCAGCCCCAAGAGGACTTCTTGTTTTTCCTAAACTGCTCCATCAGATGGTGAAGTTCATCTGATGATCCCAGAGAACCTGGCAAAGGGTCAGGACAGAGGCCACTGAGTTTCTTGTGTTCTCACTTAATGAGGCAGTAGTGTGGGGTGGTAACTTCTTCACGGGACTGTGGTTATTAAATGCAGGAGTCACCGCTAAGCAGAGCAGTGGGATGTCTGGAAAGTCTCTAACCTGGGAAAAAGGCATTTCTTCTTGAGATTCACTGGGCATAACTCTGCCTTGAAATCTTCCTCTGCCCTTCCTGGTGCTGAGATGAGGTGAGTTCATTTTTTCCCCATCACTCATGTGTTTATTTACTTAGTGCACATATATGGGCTGGTCATCATAGGTCAGGGAAACAAGAGGAAACAAGACTGTCTCAGGGAGAGAAGATCTAAGTTGAGTAAAAGGCCCCCTGAGCCCTCCTGGAAAGAAGAGGCTTTCTAACACTGGCTTAGGGCCCAGCCCTCCCATTGGGCTTCTGGGATTCACACCAAGAGGAAATTCATCATATACTTAATTTCCAAGAAAAGGGAAATAAATCACTAAGCAAAATAACACTATGAACCTTACAAAGCAAACACAACAGGAAGACACTGAGGCTAAGTGGATGAAAGGCTCCTGCAGGCTGCCCATCTGCCGGGGGAAGTGGGATCTCTGCTTACAGTTGTAGAGTTTGGAGAGTTTCCCTGGAGCCTTATGGAATATTTAGCTTCTCATTCAACCGGTTCAATCCTGTTTCCTCTCCCACTCCTGGCTGTCATACCTGGCTCTCCAGATGTTGGGTAAACAAGAGGACCCCTGAGGTTTCCATCTGGCTTAAAATTCAACAATCCAGAGATTTCTAGGGGACTGTGGGCTTGGAACTCAAATTGGAGGAGTATGTTCCTATTCAGCATGTGTGACAGGGAACAGTCCGTCTAGAGCAGTGACAAGGGAAGGATGCAGGCTCTTGCCTAGCAGAGCAGTGGCTCTGGCCCTGTTCATCTGCGCCAAAGCCTTCACCACATTCTGTGAAGAAGGGTATAATTGGTTATTGAAGTCTTATAGTCAGGTGGTTTCAATGAAAAGGTAGCTCTGAGTCTGGCCTCTAAAACCCACCTTGCTTAACATTTTTGAGAAAGCTGTGCTTTTATAACCTTTGACGCCATACTCTGCCGAACTGGTCTTGGCTTTTCACTAGCAACCTGGACCCTGTGTTACAGTCAAGACCACACCTAGACCTCTGGATACCAAGCCTTCTTGGACACTGGTATCTACGTAGAGTTTTCAGTACGTCAGACTGCTGGGTTCTACTCCCTGATATTCAGTACAGCTGGGCTGGGTTGAATGAGGACCTGTACCTTACCATCCTCTACACAGTTCTGATTTCCAGTGAAGGATGAGAACCACTTCCTGAGGTCATTGACTCTCCACATGTGATCTTCTAGGTAGCAACCTCACCTGGGAGTTTCCTGGGCCTCACACAGAGCTATTGTAACCTCTGGAATACCCTTGAAAATTCACATGATTAATTCTGACGCACAGTAATTGTGGGGAACCAGGGCTCTAGATCTTATCTGCTTCCTTGGACAACTTGTATGAGCCTTTTTGCTGGAGCAGAGAAGTCCTTCCCAGGCTAAGTTTATTGCAAAATCAATCACTAAGTGGATCATTCTCAGACGTAAGTTGGTTCTGCCTACCTACACCTATCTGTTTGTTGGCTGAGGTTAGCTTAGGGTATGACCAAAGAGAATAATATACATGAGGTAAAGCACATACTCTTCCTCTGTTTTTCTTCCTACCCCTCCTGTCTTCCCATATAACCATCCTAAACACTCAGGGCCTTTGGGTGAGAAACTAGTATTTCTAGGACAAGGCCTGGTCATGGGATCCAGGAGCAGGGTAGCACACTGTGAGTGTCCTCAACTTCTCCGTGGGCAGAGATATTGAGTTACTTTGGTCAAAGTTTGGCCTGGGCTTTGTCCATAGTTTCTTGGGCCTCCTAAGAAAGGCCAGCTGGGCTTCACCCTAAGGCAGTTGGGTTCTGTTCTCTTCAGTGCAACTCTATGGAGTTGTGTCTTGTTTAGTGGCACGGTAACTCATAAGTGATTGCTTCTTGCCAGGCCTAGCTGTAAATAAAGAAGGAGAAAGTGAATGTATACTCAGTGCCCTTGGAGGTTTCAGATTAGAGCGTAGAGTGGAAATACTGGGGCTCAAACACCAGCTTTACCATTTACTAGCTATATGACCTTGGACAAGTTGTTCAACCTCTTGAACCTCAGTGTCCTCGTGTTTAAAATGGGACGATGATAACATCTGCCTTATAGGGCTTGGGAGAATTCCATGGAGTTAGTACATGTAGAGGTTACAGCAGCACATGATACATAGTACTGCTAAACTATCATCATCTCTATATTTCAGGCACTGTTGTACTTCTTGGTCTGTTTGACATGTGATTTAGTGTTATACAGAGATCAAGAACCTATGGTCCAAAGAAATGAAGCCATCTGTCCAAGTCCACACAATTGAGTGGCACAATAGAATTAGAATGGGCCTTTGTGATCTAAAAGTCCACCCCCCTCAACCTGGGTTCTGTGCGGGAAACAAGAAATCTATCATTATATTCAGAAGCAAGATGTAGATGTTCATACCCATGAGCCAACTGGGGAGTATTCAAGATGGTGTTATCCCCATGGGCTGGGCTGAGGTGGGGCAAACTTTCCAGGGATTTAGAGAAAGAGCAGGAGAATAAGGCTGAGAAAAGGGGCAAGTAGAAGCCTGGTGTGTACATGTATGTTAGGAGAGGACAGGACTGAAAGAAAGCAGTGTGCAGTGTGGGAAAAAGGGAGTAAGACAGGACAGTTTCTAGGGAGTATTGAAGGCCTGGCTGAGGATCAGGGGAAGTAATGAGGCCTCGGGATCCCTCCACTAGACAGTAAAGTGTCATCCTTCCCCATATACAATTTAGCCAGATGATTTTGACTGGGCAGCATCTCCTTTTAGAAATGAGGGTGGTTTTCTAGGCCACCGCACTTTGTTCTGTTTAGCTTTTCTTCCAGGTTCCAGTGCATAAAGTAAAACTTCACATGCACATCTCAGGAGGCTGGGGAGACTGCTTTTCCTTCCTAAATCTTTGTATTGGGGGGGACCCAGGACCCCTCAGGCCCATCTCCTACAAAATAACATCACAAAACCATTCCTAAGAGAGCTGCTGGCCCTCTACCCTTCCCCATGACCCCAGACTTAGAGATGATTCTGAAAGGCCTTTGGGGCAGGGGAGTTTCTGATAAGACCCTCTGTGGGAAGAAGCTGAAAAAGGTCTTGCTTCTTATCTTCCCGCAGAGCATCTCTTTCCAGGGTCATCCACCCATCAGGATTCCCACTTACTGCCCTTCTCTGACAGAAGGAAGAAATCAAATAACAACTAGCAGTTGTGAGTACTCTCAATGCACCGTACTTCTCCTGTGCTAAGGGTCTCACATATTGTCCTTAGGACAGGGAGTCAGCATCGTTACCACTTTACAGAGAAAAAAACTTAGCTGGGCACAGTGGCACACAGCTGTAATCCCAGCTACTTGGGAAGCTGGTGCAGGAGGATTTCAAGTTCAAGGCCAACCTCAGCAATGTCTCAAAAAAGAGAAAAGGCTGGGATATAGCTCAATGGTAGAGAGCTTGTTTAGCATGTGCAAGACCCTGGATTCTGTTGTAGGTACTGCAGAAAGAAAGGAAGAAAGGAACAGTGGGAGAGAAAGAGAGGGAGGGAGAGAGATGGAGCAAAGTTAAGACAAAAAGAAAGGAAAGAAGGGGTTGGGGATTTCGATCAGTAGTTCTGGCATCTACCTTCTTGCAAAAGTAAGGTCCTGAGTTTGATCCCCAGTAACCACATACCACAGTGCCAGGTATAGAGACTCATTCCCATAAGCAATCAGTACCACATGCCCCAGTGCCAGGTGTGGTGGCTCACACCTGTAATCCCAGCACAAGGGAGACAGATTCACTTGGGCTACATAAAAGGAGGGGAAAACAGGGAAAGAAAGAAAGAAAGAAAGAAAGTGGAAACCTCAAAATAATTTTTCTATTCTTGGTTGAGGAAAAAAATCATGTTTTGACTCAAAATTGGAGGATGTGCCTGGCCCCAAACCAACCCTCTCCATCCCTGGCCCTGGACAGTCAGTGTGAATGAGGCCACTGCCCCTTGCCAAGTGCTAAGAGGATCCAGGACCCGGATGAGATGTCATCTCGGTCATTCTCCCGAGCTGCCCTCTATGGGGACTCAAGGGATAATTGTGATGTGACAGAGGCCCACACGTGGCAGAGGACATCCCAGAGAGCCATGGAGGAGAGATCTGTGAGCTGCTGGGGCGTAGAGGGCAAAATATCAGCAGGGAAATATCAGAGTTGTTGGGGTGTAGAGGGCAAAATTCATGGGATGTGATGGGAATTAGATATGGGAAAGGGACACATTCTGGGGAGGGGGGCCAGGAAGACAGGAGTGAACCTCATACCTCCTTTGAAGGGAGGAATATGGACTCCAGCACAAGGGAATGGTGGCCCAGGCCAAGCTGGAGGGGAGAGGGGATCCTGACCATGACACTGCACACGAGAGATGACTCTGGCCCATGCTGGGTCCACAGTGTTCTGAAGCAGTTAAAGGAGATTCAATATTTTGGAAAGATTTACAACACAAAGAGAGTCTTGAACAGCAGGTTCTTGATAATGGTTGGATAATATCACTAGCGGGGCTGGGGATTTGGCTCATTGGTTCCGGCGCCTGTCTTGCAAGCGCAAGGGCCCGGGTTCTGTCTCCGGTTAACCACATACAATACTGGGTGTGAGTCCCCAGTTAACCACATACAGTACTGGGTGTGGAGACTCATGCCCAGCAGCAGTCAGTACCACACACCACAGTGCCAGGCTCACGCTGAGCTCAGGGCCAGCCTGAACTACAAAGTGAGATCCTGTCTCAAAAAAAAACCAAAAACAAAAAAAAGGTAGATAATATCATGAGCATCAGCCTTTGATGCATCTAGTACCCAGCAGCAGCAGCCGTGGCTAGAGTTGAGAGTAGGTGCTCAAAAGCTGGCATGTGGCATGCCCTCGCCAAGGCCCAAAGCAGATCACAGTCCTCACATGGGGGTCTGCAGGGAGTGCTCACCAGGACGCAGGACGGACAGCCTGCCTGGGATACAGGTGCTGAGATGCGCTGCCAGTGCCCCTGCTTGCTGTGCATTTTAGGCAAACCCAGTCCAGTCCTTGATGGTTCTGTCATCCTCAGCTGGAGCCATAAGCCCCACCCCCAGAGGTCCTTGTAGGGACCCAGGGCAACAGTGCACAAGGCAGCCTGGAAAGGGTGCTTGTGACGGAAAGGGCACCCTTGTCAGCTTCATCTTCGCTGGGAGGGGACACTACTAGGCTCACGCCAAGATCATCCTTCATTCTAACATTGCCAACATGGAAGAGAGTCACCATGTGGAAGACCAAGCCCACATTACCACACGAGCAGGCAGATGTCTGGATTCCAGGCTCAAGTTGGGTTAGTGGACTGGCTGAGGGGCGGGGTCTCCTCTTGGGACTTGGAGGTGGGCGGCGGTGGGAGGGAGCGGTACCTTGTCCTTGGGCTGCAGGAACAAAGAGCTTCTGTTCCCTTTGGCTGAGCTGTTTTATCAGTACCGTTACATCCTGTGTGTTCCAAGAGGCCCAAATCCACATTTCCCCCACCCTGACCACACTGCAGTGCTGTTATGTAAGGGCTCTGTGCTGTCCGAGAAGCCACTGGGGGCCCAGGAGAAAGGAGCTTTCTTGTCGCAACACCTTCCACTCTCCATTTGTTTTCCACAGCCTTCTAATGGCACCACCATTAGCCCGGTGACTGAGGGGACCCTCTTGTTTGGAAAGCTGGAGCTGTGTGTGTGTGTGTGTGTGTGTGTGTGTGTGTGTTGGGGGGCGGGGTAAGCAGGGTATGCAAAGGGTGAGATAAACGGTCTGACGGTGACAAGAGGGTCCCCTCAGTCTTCTCTTTCCACACTCAAAGGTGAGCAGAAAAGTTTCTGCTCAATTCATGTCCGGTTCCTCAGAACTCCCAGGAGGAGTGTCTTCTCCGCAAGGAGCCTCCAGCAGCCTCTAGGACCGTGCGCTTGACACTGTGACTGGGAATGATAGCACTGCACATCTCCCGAGCTTAGAGTTCTCGCAAAGGGAGCTTAGAGTTCTCGCAAAGGTTCCACTGGGTCATTCATCGTTCCAGGAAGGGGCTGGCTCTCCAGGAACTTGAGGAAAGCGAGGCCCAAAGAGGGATCAAAGGATTGGGCTAGAGTAGTCCACTGACTGTGTGTTCTCTAGCCATTTCAGCCACAGCGCCCTCTAGAGTCTTGGGGAAGAAGTACTGGCCTAGCTGGATGCACCCCAGAATGTTCACTGCAATAGGTTGTTCTCCGGCTGTGGGTGACTCCTGTAAGGGATGTAGTGATAAGAGAGAGAGGGCCAGTGTCAGGGGACCGAGGGCCCCCAGCTGACTGTGAGAATGAGCAGCTCCATGGGCTCTATGGACAGCACACCACCGAGATGACAGTTGTGCGACTCTTTATGGGCTTCCCCAGCACCGACCCATCTCAGTATCTCTGAGGGAGTAGGGGACTTGTTCTCCACATCACACAGTGGGGAGGCAGAGCTCAGCATGGCTCTGTGCCCACGGGAGCAGAGCGGGGCCTCACCCTGCCCAGTGCCTGGAGCCCTCTGGCAGCTGCCTTCCTTCCCAGAAGCAGATGGACGGCAACTCCCACAAAGGGGCTGTGTGGCACGCGTGCTGCGGTTCCCATGGCAAACCCAGGCTCTGTGTGCTTCTAATTACTCCTGGTGTTCTTTTCTTCCTGCTGTGTGAGCGAAGCCAGGCTGGGCCATTCTTGTCATCCTGCCCCCCACTTCCCCTCCCTCCAAGGCTCCCCAAATGGAGCCTTGCTCACAAACCAGGACCCTGGGTCTATGCAGCTAACACAGGTCACTAAGAGACTAGGGACTACCAGATAACTTATTCTACTAAGAGTTTTATTGTAATAAGATGCTGTATATATAATAGATACTTTTATATATTTTTTAACCTTTTTCTTCCCAGTACTTGAGATTGAACCCAGGGCCTTCCTTCTGAACTACATCTCCAGGCTCTTCTTTTTCTTTTTCCTTTTTATTTTAAGTCAGAGTCTAGCTAAGTCACTAAGTTGCCTAGGCTGGGCTTGAACTTGGCAATCTTCTACCTGGGGCCCCCAGCGTGTTGGAATGACAGGTGTGAACCACCATGTCCAGCTCTTTTAATCATTTTTAAGTGTCAAAATTCAGTGGCATTGCTGGGTGTGGTGGCATCTGCTTGTAATCTTAGCACTTGGAAGGCTAAGGCAGGAATATCACGGTGAGTTCAAGGCCAGCCTGGTCTACAGAGGAGTTCCTGTCTCCAAAACCAATGACACAACAGCAGCAGCGGTTCAGGGGCATCGAGTACATTTACAGTGTTGTGCCACCTTCTCTGCTGCCCATCTTTTCATCATCCCAAACTGACACTTTGCAGTGACACTTTTGCATCCCAAACTGACACACCCACTTAACTCCTCATGCCCTCTTCGCTAGCCCTGTTAGTGGGGCAGTTAAAGGAGGCAGCTGTTCTACTCTCCGTCTTCATCACTTTGAACCCCCTAGGCCCCTCATGTACATAGAATCATACAGGATTATTCCTTTCTTGCTCTGGCATATTTCATTGCTGAGTGCTGGTAACTTTCTGAGTGTCCAACTCCTAGTATCTGAGACTCTGGGGCCTGAGCCCAGTCTACATCCCGGGCTGAACACTGGCGATTGGCTGACAGCCCAGGGAGGAGAGATAATGAAAGGCCAGAGCTCCCCTAGGGAAGACAGACATCCTTCCTTTTAGAGGCCCAGCACTCTCTCCCCACCCCTTCTTCTCTAGCCTTGGAAACTCCAGAACTGTCCTATCATAGAGATGGAAGGAGAGGGACCAAGGAAGAATGCACACAGTGTCCTCTCTCCCTCTGAAACAGATCTGTAATAGAGAATGTTTTGGTTTCTTGCTAAGAAACATGTGTCTTATGTCTTTGGCTGTGTGTTGCAGTGTGGGGAAGGCCCAGTCATGGCAGTCTGCCATGTGGGGAAAGTCTCACTTTTCCCATCTATAAAATGGCAACAATGCTATCACTGCCTCTCACTCCAAGTCACCAACCAGGCTTCAAAAGACGGGTCTGTCCTCTGTCATGTGAGGCCAACCCCCGGTCTTCATCTAGAGGGCTCCGCCATGTTGTCCCCTCTGTTATCTCTTTGGAGCCCTCCTGTCTGGGCTCAGCCTCGGGAAAGACCTCCTCTCCATTCTGATCTGTTGTCTTCAGCCACAAAGCTGTACATGTCCCACCTGGCTTTGGCTTCCTCGATAGCTACACAGTGTACTGCTGCTATTGAGGTCTTCTTAGCTCTGAAGAGGCCTCCTAGAGGGGGGCAAACCCTGGTGCTGGGCTTCCAGGTGCCACCATGAGAAGTTCTTAGGGTTCTGGAGTTCTTCTCTCGCTCTAGCCCAGGGTCCAGCCAGGCCTCAGTAATGCTTCCCTCCCTCAGCCAGGTCCAAGGCCAAGGCCAGGGCCCTGCAGGAGCACTGGGGCTCCCTGGGTGGCTGGAATGGGGTCTCCTTGAGCTGCATTCTCAGATTTCTTTCTTTTTTTTTTTTTTTAGGTTTTTTGAGACAGGGTCTCGCTTTGTGGTTCAGGCTGGCCCTCAGCTCAGCCTCCAACTCACATCACAATCCCCCTGCCTCTGCCTCCCGAGTGCTGGGATTACAGGCGTGAGCCACCACGCCCGGCACTGTGGTATGTGATACTGGTTGCTGCTGGGTGTGGATCTCCACACCCAGTATTGTTATGTGGTTACCGGGTAATCGAACCCGGGTCCTTGCGCTTGCAAGACAGGCGCCAGAACCACTGAGCTAACTCCCCGGCCCCCTGCATTCTCAGATTTTAAGTGAGATCTTAAAATGAGATCTATGAGATCTTCAGCATGGCACATCCTGACACTGGGGCAACATAGTCCTTGGCACGAGAGCTTTATTCTGTATGGCTGTCTTCCGCTCACTCTGAGGAAAAGCTGGTAGAGACAGGAGTCTCTTGGGCCAGCAGCTGAGGGGGAAATAGGGCACAGCCTGCTCTGGGGTGGTCTGGGCATGGGCCTTCCAAGCTGTTGGCTGCAGGTCAGTGCAGAGCACAGGTCCCTGGCTGCGCCTTGCGGGGGCTGGGGCTACAATCCTGTGGCTTTCAGTGACAAGCCTGTTCTTCCTCCTTCAACCTTTATAGGTACCCAGTGGTTTAAAAATGAACACATTCATTGAATGTCAGTAAGGACACCATCAAAGGACCAACCCTCCCTCCTCAGCCTGAGCAGGTGCTATTGGTACTCTTGCATGTGAGGTCCTTGCATTCCCAGTAGTCCTCTAGCTCTTGTCCTTCAACTCTGCTGTTCCTTCAGCCACATACAGCTGTACAGGCATGGCATTCTCTGTACAAGGGAAGAAAGAGGCCATGATGCTTCCATGTTGGTACCAGACTGCCTTCTCATAGGGGACACAGAACCTGAGCAGAGCCTGAGATACCCCTGCCACTCCTTGGGGGTGTCCTCGGTTATGTGCGAGAGTGTGGGGAAGGCCTGGCCATGACAGTCTGCTGGCTCTCTGTGTCCTGGGGCTCCATGCTGCTGGGCTAGTGTGGCTCGGTCATGAAACCTACCTGGCATGTCGCTTCTTCTCGCTGGGCTAGGACAGGAGTAGGATAAAGGCCCTGCTCAGGCTGGACAGACGCTGACTAGTATAGTGGACGCAAGCCAGATGATGAGAGATACTGTCATACTCCATTCAGCCGGGGAAGTAGTGGGTGTTAGGGGCTGGAGACATAAGGCTGGTCCAAGTCACAAAATAAAAATTTTAAAGTGTTAGAAACATAGATAGCTTACAAATATATAGGGATTTTTTTCAATTTGCAAATGAAGGAACCAGAAGGATGATAATCCTAGTTGAAAATAGAATATGAAAAAAATACATATATATATATATATATATATATATATATATATATATCATGTCAATGAGGAAAGAAGGCTGGAATAAGGTTGCTGAACTAGACACACAACTGGTTGATATCCAGAAGGGCAATAAAACTATAACCTTCAATGTATAGTCTCTGCTGGACACAAGGCCCTAGCTCTTGACCAGCTCTTTATGCCAACACCTTTCCCTAGAGCCTGGGCCTTCTTAGTAGTAAGCTGAAGAATGTGATGCTGCTAGTTAGTGGCTAACTAGCAGGTAGATCTGGTGGACTGTGAACTACCATGACACTGAGAGGCCAGCAAATACCTTATTTCAGCAGTAAGAGATTAAAACAGAGAGGCACCAGCCAGTGAGACCTCAAGACAGAGATGACCGAGAGACAGGGAAAGTCCAGCATGTCCTGTAGGGCTCCCTTAAGGGTGAGTGAGGACCTGAAGGTTGTTGCGTGTGCATGTGTGTGCACGTGTTGGTGTGCATGTATGTGTGTGTGTGTGTGGTGGGTGTGCGTGTGTGTGATGTCCCTCTCACTTAGACCAGTGAGACCTGCCAAAGATCTCCTCTCACTTAGAGAGTCCCTACTCTCTAGAGCTCAGCCAAGAGCTGTTGGGTTCTCATTTTCTATCCATTGCTTTTTCCTTCTCTTTTTCTCATGAACCCCCTTCCCCACTCCCACAGAGACACATACATAGACCTGGTCATGTGAGCAAACCAGCCTCTCTGGTGTCTATGGAGGCAGCAGAGCCTCCCTATAGAGAGGTCTCCATCCCAACCTCCCACCACTAGTACTAGTGTCATGGGTGGCCCACTCTTCACCTTTATGTGAGTTAGAAAATGTCCCCTCCAACAGGACACCCCCTCCTGTTGGCAGATGCAGTCTAGAGTGGGGCACATACACAACTACTTGGGCTCCACTCTCCCCGCTGGTGCCTCAGGCAGCCACGGTGCCCTGTCCCTCTCCCCTCCTCAGAGATGTCCAGAGTGGTCTCCAGGACTTCCTTCAACTTTTCAGTCAGCAAATCTTTGGGAAGCCCCAGCAGGAGCCTCCATTCTCAGGAGCTCAGCTCTTCACCTACTTTGGCTTTGTCTATCAGCCAGAGGAGATCGGTGGCCAGGGCCGTCCGAGGTTAGGGGCCCAAGCAGCCCATCCCGTCCCATCCATTACAGGGCTGCTTCCTAGGCTCCAAATCCAATGGCACAGATATGATAGTCAGTTGTACATCCTCCTGGGAGATGGAAATGGGGCCATCTTCATTAGAGTGTGTAAATGACTCAGGAGATTGTCTGGAGGACTCGGCACTCTTTGGATTCTGTGGTGTGCATGTGTTTATATTGGTGGGAGGGGTTCCGGGGAGAAGGTGGTGCCTAAGGATGTTGAGTTTGAGATTAGGAGCTTTTCCCTGATGGTTCTGCTGATTCTGGGAGCACAGAACAGTCTCTGGCACGCCCCACCCCCACCACCACCACCAAGTTCCCAATTCTGCTTCTCTGTGCTGCTGGGTTTGAAATGCACAGAGATAATGTCAACACATGCCCCAAAGTCTCAAGCCGGAAGTGTTAGCTCTCACCCCCGGAGCAGAGCCTGAGCCAAGTGCCCCTGCCTCCTGCTAGAGTCTCTGCATCCCTAGACTGCTGCTCCCTGTCTACAGCTTGGCAGTACCCCTGCGGGGTAATTAATTAATAAATCAGTGTTTGCCTTCTTGGAAAAGTGATTTTTTCCCTCTGTAAGTGATAAGTGTTTCAGTGGAGCCTGGTGAAGTATCTGGGGGTGGAGGAGTTGCTTTTATTAATGTGTGCCAAGAAGACTGTAATATTGACTCCACAAAATGAGGGGATGGGGCTAGACAGCCTCATGGTGGCGTCTGCCAGCCCTGACGCTCTGGCTCCATGAACCCTTGTCTGTAGGAGGGCATTGATTCTAGGCCATCTGGGCCCTATTCTCAGTTGTTTTGCCAAAATGAAGATACTGAGGTCCACCCACAGCTTCACAAGGCCTCGGCAGTAAATGCTCGTCAGCTTGGGGGGAATGTGCACACAGGTAAGAAGGGGTCACAGTTTGGTACTGACTGTGCGGGCGCTTCCCTCCCCCCTGGCTGCCTTCCTGCCTGCACAGGGAAGGTGGGGTAGTGAGCATGTGCTCTCTGGCACTTTGGCTGCACTGTCATCCCAGGATGTTGTCACGGTGTCATCACCTCTGACGTTGGTGCAGTCTGAGAGCTTACGGAGGACCATCATCTGCACAGTCCTTCCCTGTGAGATGAGAACTCTGCCACGATGGAGTTGAGGTCAATATAACCATCATTGTTTTATAGGCTCAGAGAGGCCATTAAATACTGGAATCAGATTTAGAATCCAGATTTCTTTCTAAGTTACCTTATGCCAGTCATATCCATATATCCACCTATATATCTATCCATCCACCATATATCCATCACCCATCCATCCATCCATAGATAATTGTCATATGTCCATTCCAACACAGGTAGTGATACGGAAAAGAACAGGACCTTATGTCTGTTTGCATTTGCTGTCGGTTCTGGGGAGATTTTCCCTTTGGGGAACGAACACGCTGTCCCTAAGGAGAAAGGGGATGCACAGTGGGTGCGCAGACAAGATGCTGTCCCGGGAACTTTTGTTTACGCTTCTCACCACTTCCTTCTTCCTACTGTCTATGCAGACTGGATTTGGGTCATTCAGGGGGGCCCTGACCTTCAGATTTCCAGAACCTGTGCTGTGGTGAGCAGGACTTGGGTGGTGAAGAAGCTACACGCTAGAAGAGGGAAGGGAGGACACTGGCACTCTGCTGAGTGCTGGCGAGGTTTGCAGACCTGTCAGATTTATTCCTCACAACAGCCTCAGGGGCAGCAGGCCGGAGTGGGGGAAAGTGAGGCAGCCTGGGTGAACGGGCGAGGTCAGGGAAACCGAGATTTCTAACATCTCATGCGGTGAGATGGGCTCTTGTCAGTACAGATTCCCCTGTCTGGCCAGCTCAGGGAACACATTTCTTCATGTCATTCCATTCCAACTGAGACCGATAACCCGTAGCCACTTCCAGAAAGGGTCACTCAGGAAGTGGGCATGGGCAGGGGCTCATATTCAAACAAGCCCCTTGCTCAGTGCTACCTGTGCAGTGCTAGGGACCGTTTTTGAGTGAAGATAGCAACTTCTTCGTGGGAATGGATGCAGCATAAAAGTGGTACTTTGCTCTGAGGACAAGGAATGTGTACTGGATTTACAGTATTCTGGAACTGGTATGAGTGTGAATTTGATAATAAATTCCCCTGAAACCTGCCCCTAACTAAGTATTTCTGTGCCTCTCAGGGCCTGAGTGTAGATGTAGAGGGAAGGGACCCAGATCAGCACAGCAAAGTGCAGACTCTGGAAGCCGAAAGTGACTTGGGGTTATCTAATGAAACAGCCCGGGTGGGACATACAGGCTGCCAGCCTGACTCTTGGGACTGGAGCAAACGTGCCTTAGTCAACATGGCAGCTTTCTGCCCAAGACTACAGGCAGCATAGAAATTTTGCTGCCTCCAGCCCGGAGGCTGTCATTGTCTAAGATTCAAGTTGGCACATGAATCCTGTGCAAAGCACTTTGCCATTCCTGATCAACATTACTCCCTGATTTGCCCCAGAAAGAATGAGAAGCTGGGCACTGAGCGAGACCCACAAAGGCAGGGTGTTATTGGGAACTAGAGCTGGGAGGTGAAGCAAGGGAACTGCATGGTCAGGTGGCATTGTCAGACGGCGCCTCAGTTCCCCCGGCCAGGTGTGCACAGTGATATCTCTGTTTTGAAGATCCAGCACTCAAGTTAAAGGCTTGGGAGACTACAGCAAGAAAGAAGCCTGTTTAATTTTCTTTCTCATTAACTTTTTAAAGTCCGGGCTTCCTAACGGCCTCTGGTCCTGGGATACTTCAGAGGCACAGAAGCTGTTCCATCCAATACACAAGTCTTCCGGGGATGTACAGAACCTTCAGGTGGAGCAGATCACACAGGAGACCTGTTTCCACTGGGTGTAGGGTCTGCCTCGCCTGTGAGCAGTGGCTCTAAGGAGAAGGGGCTCAGTGCTAAAGACAGCTGCTCTCACCCCAGGCGCAGCCTCCTGGACAGGTCTCTGTGATTTCTTCTTCCTCCGGTGGTTTTGGCTTCTCAGGTTGGGGGTGGAGGGTGGGGAACATGAACCTCCTCAGAAAATCCTGGTCCACAAAGAAAGCAGCTCCTTTGGAGGATGATTCCAGAATAAATGAGAGAGAGCTCTGTTTCCAAGAGCGAGGAGTAAATGTAGAGAAGTCTGAGAGATGTGCTTGTGTGCAGAGATGGGGGTGAGTGAGAATGTGACGCTCCACATAATAGCTGGGTGCCCTAGACTTTTGCACTTAATTTCTCTCATTGGGAAAACAGGAATTATTTTCCCATAAGGGTGTAAGGGTCAAATGAAATAATGAATGGAAATCACATAGGAAGCACTCAGGAAATATAAATGATTATTCTACTGTAGAGGATATTTATGAATCTGCGCTTCCACCATCAATAAAACAGTGGTTGATGAAATTCGTGAAAACAATAAATGATATGGAAATTCTTCACATTTCAAAATATTCTGAAAGTCTGTCTGACCTGACTCACTTTTCCAGCTGGGTGGCTGTGGCTGAGGGTTCTGCTTCAAACAGTGCCAGTTACTGCTCTGTGAATGAGTCTCCTTTTTTAAAAATTGATTTTACTGGTACATTTTATATATACATTATGATCGCATTCTGTGTTGAGAATCTGTACTTGTATGTGATGTGGCTTAATTCTCATTTTTCGCATTTCCTTGTTCTCCCTCCTTACAACTCCTATATACGCAAGCTTTGTTTCCTTTTTTTTCCATCAAATTTTTTCCTTCCCTTCTTTACTTTCCCCCAGCTCTCCCTTCCCTTACATGTCTCCACCTTGACCCAGCTTCTCTACCATTGCTGGTTCTCAGAGAACTTCCCATGGATTGTGTTTCCTTAGTCTGGAGGCAGGAAGTTGGGGTTCCAGGCCCAGCACCTCCCCTCACAGCATGTGGCCACGAGCAAGTCTTCCAGTCACGTGGCTCTTAAAATTCTCTATCATACAGAGGGGACAGTATGCAGATCTTTCAGGTGGCCTGAAAATTAGAGGCTAGGGCCGGGGATTTAGCTCAGTGGTTCTGGCGCCTGTCTTGCAAGCGCAAGGACCCGGGTTCAATCCTTGGTAACCACATACAATATTGGGCGTGGAGACTAATGCCCAGCACCAACCAGTACCACATACCACGGAACCGGGCATGGTGGCTCACGCCTGTAATCCCAACACTTGGGAGGCAGAGGCAGGAGGATTGCTGAGATGTGAGTTTGAGCCTGAGCTGAGTGCCAGCCTGAACCACAAAGCGAGACCCTGTCTCAAAAAACCTAAAAAAAAAAAAAAAAAAAAAATTAGAGGCCAAGCACGCAGGTCGAGCACAGTGCCCAGCTGCCTGCGTGCTCCATTCAAGGGAAATGCCTAAGTAGGTGTGACTATTGCTGCTCTGTCCCAGTGTCTTCATCTGTCCTGTGTGTGGGACCTTGAGTGTAGGGAGACCTGGGATCCTGGGGACCTCCAGGAAGGTGTGGGCAAGACTAGTGTGAGCAGTAGGTTCTCTGCCTTCTCTTTACACCGAGCCCTTCTGCACCTCAGGAGATGGTGGGCAGTGCTGCTTTCCTGCCCCGTGATGTGAAGGGCTCTGGCTGTGCCAATCTTCCTTTCTTATGGTTGTCTACCACTTCATTCCTCCTCCACACACACGAGAGTACATGCACACATACATGACAGTACATATGTGCACACACAACACACATGCACACATGAGACGACACATACTAACCTGCGAACGTGCTTCATTCCGGCCTCTGCCATTCCTCATGCCATTCCCATTTCCCCTCTGTCCCACCTTCCCTGGCTTCCACCTTAAATCCACCTTTTCCTGAAAGCACTTGGGTCACTTCAGCTCTCTGCTTCCCGAATGCTCCATGGAGCGTTTGAAGGGTTCTCCTTGCCACCTGCCTCGCTCAGAGGCTTCTCCACCAAGGCCCTCAGTGATTTCCTTTAGGCACTAGCTAAGGACGTTTGGTGGAAGTGGGCAGGAACTTAGTGTTTAATTGTTTACCAGCTCCTGAGCTTACCAGCTCTAATCTCGCTGAGAGGTGAGCTCCGATAGCTCATCCTGAACACACACAGCTGAGCTGGAGAACTCTGTGGTGTGAATGTTCCTGGATCTCATTTTGGCTGGAAGATAATCCTGAGCTGAAAAGTGAGCAGGTGGCCAGGCCCCCCTGCCATATCAGAGCTCTTCAGAAGGAGGCTGCCCAGGCAGAGCCTGAGGAGGGCAGGTTGGAAGTTCACACTGTTTCTTCTCCTTCCTCAGGGTTTTGGAAATGAGAGTTCTTCCCCAGCTTCACACCCTTCCTAGGCGATGGTCCTCTCTGTCCATTCTGGGCAGGACAGGAGCTGGTCCTCACACTGACTGACTTGTCCATGTGTGCAGTCTTAGATGCATCGTTACCCACTCCAAAAGCTCTCAGACCTTCATGTGTCCTCCAGATGTCTCAAATCTTGGCCCTCGAGGAGCCATGCCCACCCTCAGGGGAACAGTCTGTGGTGTAAGTTCAGTGGGGAGATAGACCGATAAGCAGAGAAGACATGGACTGCTTTAGAGGAACTGGCAGGTCTCGGGAGCTGATTCGAAGCCCACCTCTTGTGTGGCCCCATCGCCTTCCTGAGTCCTGGTGAAGCTTAGAGTGACCAAGGCATCGCTGCCTGTGGGACCCAGGAGGCCCCAGGGGAAGTGCATGGGAGATCGGGGGGGGGGGGGGCGGCCTCCGGAGAGCTTACTCTTGCTGTCACTCTCTGGTGCCCTTGGAGCCCTCACACCCTGCTGCAGACCAGCTTTCATCAAGCTTGGTGGTACAGGATCATCTTTTATCTTATCTGCAACTTCCTAGGGAAGGTGAAACAGACAGGGCTCTTTGCAGAGGGTAAGACTAGTAAGGGTGAAACCAGAGCTCCAAAATGACAATGTGAATGTTCTGATTTTACCACTGCAGCACGATGTTGTGGAGGAAAAGCAAGTGGAGTCCCAGGCCAGGCACCTGTAATTGTGTAGCCCCCACACTGACCCCTGTGTCTCCCACTGAGGCTGCAACAGAGCCCTCCTCGCCGGCCAGCTGGCCCTGAAATTCAGCTGTGCTGGGCTCATTTCCTCTCCCTGTCCCTCCCCTGACATCCACTGCCTGATGCCCGAGGGCTCCCTGGAGACGCTCACTGCTGTGGCTCTTCTCCTGCAGCCAGGCCTAGCTCTCACTGTCATTGTGCTCTCAGCTCAGTGGTGGGCACAGAGCTACAGGGAAGGGAGTTTCTGCTGAGGCTGGATGGAAGAAACGGAATGTAATCTGAGCTGAGTTTGTAGCATATTCATCAAAAAACCCTGATGATCCAGGTGTGTTTATTGCTGGACTGGCTGTAAGAGACCCCTGCATATCTGATGCCAAATCCCACAAGCAGGAAACCTGTGGCTTCCTGCATGCTCCTTCACAGCACAAGGGCAGAGTGCGTCCTGAGCACGGTCCCCGGTGTCTCTGCAAAGCTTTCCGACTCAATAACGGAAGCTACTCAGGAATTTTATTACAGCCTCCTTCTTTGAAAACAGATGTCCAGGTGGAAGATGCAGAGGGACTCTGAACCTGGAACATTCAGGGAACATTCGTACATGTGCAGCTGTGTCCCAAATGTGCTGTGAATTTCACGCAGAGCCTTACTCTGCTGGTGGAGACAGCTGTGCGGGGCCAGAGAATCTTGGCTGTCAAACTCTGAAGCATCCTCTTGTCCACTCCTCTGTAGGAACTCAAGCTTACAACCCAAATCAATCCAGACTAGCTGAACTCCTGTTTTATGAAGCTAAAAGGTAGATGGACTAAAAGATGAATTGAAGCCAAGTTGGCAATTTTCAGTACCGTGTTTGCTGTTAATACTTTTCCTATGCTTCCAATGGTGCAGTGTCCTGCTCTCTGCGTCTTCACGGGACTGTGTCCCTCTCCACTGTTGTTTTCTGTGTGCCAGGGGCTGAGCCAGAGACACAGGTTTTGTTGGGGGGAGGTGCTATCCAGAGGTGCATTGTAGAATACTTAGCAGCATCCTTAGCTTCTTGACCCTAGATGCCAATAGCACCCCTATCTCCATGTTGATAGCCAAAAATGTCTCCAGATATTTCCAGATGTTCCCCGGGGCTTACAGCATCCACATTTGAAATACATCATCACTTCATTATAGCGATACAGTGTGGATGCTCTATGCAGTCCTTTGAGGAGTCAACTTCATTATCATCCTCATTTTACAGACGACTTTACCAGAACTGAGCAAGTCAAGTTGCTTCTCTGTGGAGTCAGGATTCACACCTGAGCCTGTCGAACTAAAAAGCCTGTGATTTTAACTGTGAATCCTGCTGCAGGGACAAGAAATCATGCACTCCCTGAAGCTCTACGGAGCAAGGGACTCAGCTGGGGTGCACCTGGAAGATATTTAAGCTAGATAAGAGCTACAGCTAATTAGTGGCATTCAGTGCAAGAGTCCCAAGCTATGAATTCCTTCCCTTCTGGGGTTTCTTGGACTAGATGGAGATGGCGAGAAGCAGTTGCTTGAAAAACCTGCCTCCCTCTACAGTCAATTTTCTGGTTTGTATTGGTGTTAATTGCAACAATAATGCTGTGGACGGGCCGGGGATTTAGCTCAGTAGTTCCTGTGCCTGTCTTGCAAACTCAAGGACCCGGGTTCGATCCCCTGGTAACCATATACGATACTGGGTGTGGAGACTCACGCCCAGCAGCAACCAGTACCACATACCACAGTGCTGCGTGTGGTGGCTCACACCTATAATCCCAGCATTCGGGAGGCAGAGGCAGGAGGATTGCTGTGATGTGAGTTTGAGTCTGAGCTCTGGGCCAGCCTGAACTACAAAGTGAGACCCTGTCTCAAAAAACAAAACAAAACAAACACACACACACACACACACCACACAAAACAAAAACAAAAACAAAATACCCTAAAATACTACTACCACTACTACTACTAATAATAATGCGGAATAATCCACTCCACACCCAGTGGGTCAGAACTGTTTATTAGTGCTCTGTACTCTTTGGGAAAGCCTGGTGTCCTTTGGGCCTCATTAAGGGCCAGTGGGGCTCACTCATGTATGTGTGGTTGCTCTTCTTGGTGGGACTCTCCTGTGTGCAAGGCCTTGAAGGGGCCTTTGACTTGGCTTTGCTTTCCGTGGTCTCTCTTGGTCCAGTGAGCTCAGTCTTGCTCGTGTGGCAAAGGCAGAAATCTGAGAGATGGAGATGGAGAGGAATGTGCAGGTGCTCTGAGCCTTGGCTCACAACTGGAAGAATGACTTCCACCTTATCCTGCTGGCCAGACCAATTTACAAAGGTAGCCAAGATTCAGGGTTGGGGAATAGATTGCTCTTGATGGCTGGAGCTTTGGAGACAGAGAGGAGAGACCGAGAGGAGAGACAGAGAGAGGTCTCTGAGGCTGTGTTTGTTCTCATAGCTCCCATCTGGCCAGCCATGAGGAGAGAAGGAAATGTTAGCAGGCTCAGGCTTCTGTAGAGAAATTCTAGCTGTGGGGACACAGAGCAAGTCTCCTGTCATATTTTATGACTTGAGCTCTAACAGTATAGACCTCCTGCTCCCAGTCCTTCACTCCACCAGAGTCCTAAGACCCAGCATGTGCCTGACACATCATGGGAATCTAATAGTGACAGTCAGTGGCAATCAGTTCATTCATCTCAGTGTAACTTGATTTCAGTGGTCTTTATTAAGTATCTATTCTCTGCTGAGGTCACTTAAAAGGGGCCTGAGATTTTGCTTGGTTCTCAGTTAGGACCACGAACTAAGTGTAGATGTGGCTTAGCAGGGACAACAGGGAGGGATAGAAGAAGACTTGGGCATGCTGGCCTTGCACAGCACACCTGGCCTATGACAGCCTGAGCCATCTTAGGAAGGGCATGGCCAGGGCCTGAGTCACTGCTGCTGACTCTTTCTAAGATCTTGGCATAATGTGTGTTGGGTGGGTCTTCTGCTGATTTTCCAATTGACTCAGTTCAGCCAAATCCAGTGGGTGTCTGAAGTAGCCGGCTGGCTCTGCTTTTCCTTTGAAAGCCAAAGCTCTAGGAAGGAAATCTGAGACTGGCTTGAGAATTCCCACAATGCCGGCTATGTACGGGCAGCCAGGGCACCAGAGCTTTCCAAAGCTCTAGATTCTTAGAAATGGGAAACTAGCTTCTACTCATCAGTGAAGTTCTCCTCCCCTGGGCCAGGCATGAAATTGGGTTTGGTGCTGTTTGGGCGGGCCCCTGCCAAAGCACCCTCCTCCTGCCTTTCAGCTTAGAGGAAGGCAAGGCTTAGGTAGATGTCATTCACCCCTTTTCCTGGGGCTGCAAGTTGGAATTAGGTGGGAGGTGAAGGGGGTTCCTTCTAGACCAAGACTTGTCAGACCAAACCAGTGTGTGTGGCTTCTCACTGAGTGACAGTGACAGAGCAGAGAAAGGAGATAGAGAGAGAGAGAGAGAGAGAGAGAGAGAGAGAGAGTCCATGGAGAGGAGGAAAGGTGAGATTCCAACGTAGGGTGGGAAGAGCACACAGCAGGAGACCAAGTGTAGAGGTTCAGGTGCATAGCAGGTGTCTGCAGTGTCTCTCAGAGCTGTGGGTGGCCCAGTAGGAGAAACCCTGTTCCCAGATGCTGCTGGACATGAGCCTGATGCAGGTGACACCATCATATCACAGAAGTTCTGGGCTGTGTCCTGTGAAAGTGGGATGGGAGAGTTAGGATTTGAGGAGAGGCCAGGACAGTTTTGAAGTTCGGGAGGGATAGCTGTGTTGTAACTGTGGGGCTGGGATGTCTCAAGTGGGCAGCAGGGTCTGGTGTTGGTAAGTCATGATTAGGCAGGTGCTCGAACCACTGAGGTAAATCCCTGGCCCGAAGGGAAGGCTTTTAACTAGAGATCCTGATGTGGCAAGTTTATGGCAGTGAGCCTGCAGTTGACAAGACCCTAGAAGGTCATGAGCAACTGTGTGGTGTCTTCCAACTGACAAGCTACATTCCACTATCGGGTGTTCCTCAGGACTCACAATGGATGAGTTCCGGGCCCACTGTCTGGATGAGGACCGATGAGTCTTCCTGAGGCAGTAGGGGTAGGACTGGGGTAAGAGGTTGGAATCCTGACACCCCGGGCAGTGTTCAGGGGCACTGGGTGGAAAGGGCCAGCCTGTCCATGCTGTGCATGTGCTGAGATCCAAGGATGTGAGATGTCCTGCTCCTTTCCTCCACCATATATTCCCCTGTAAGCTACAAGTCCTCCCAGGAACATGTGCCCTTGAATACAGTTTAGGGCAAAGGCATCTGACCCCTGGGTTTGGTCTGATGTGCTCACGCTGCTATCATTACTGACAGGGGTGTGGAGAGTCCTAGAGTAAGGAAGGGGTAGGCTTTGACAAGAGGAGAAAGTGGAGAGGATGAAAGCAAAGGTCCGCTGCCAGCCCCAGAAGCCACGTCACTGGAGGCTGGAGGACCAGCATGGGCTGTGGGGCTGAGCAAGGAATTTTATGTCACCGATGAGGAAGCTGAGAGGCAGAGGGAAGTGATTTCCTCAGGCCTCACTTCTCACATGCAGCAGACTTGAGTCTGCCCTCAGGTTTGGTGCCTTCTATTCTGTGAACTCAGACCATGAAGCACCAGCACGCTTCCCCCTTCCCTGCCCAAGCTGGCCTTGCTCTCTCTCGTCTCCAAAGGTGTCCCCTAGCTTCTTTCTAACTTTTCTTTCTGCGTTGTGCCTGGCTCTTCAGTGCCCTTCAGCACTCACCATTGCCTCTGGCCACAAAATCCCGAAAGGACTTTTCAGTAGTGTCAACTTTCAGCAGCCCTGTGATGGTGCTCTTAATGACTAAATCCTACTCTTCCATCACATGCTGATTCCCTTTGGTCTTCTGTTAGGTTCAAGTGAATTCCTGATAATAAACCCAGGATCAAGGCTGGGGCAGGGTTTATAGCCCACTCTTCTAGGTTTATTGGGTTTTACCTGATCAGGTGGATGGAATAAGGGACAGGATGTGGGGTATAGAAGGCGCTAGAGGCAAAGACAGTTCCTCAAACTAAGCAATGCTGGGACCAGGCCCAATGAGGAAGGGAGCCTTCTAAAAATCTTCATGACCATGAGCCATAGCACGGAACCTAGGAACACTGTGACTGAGTCACAGAGGCAAAGCCAGCCCACTCATCCTGACAGAAAAGTCCTGAGTGCTGGTGGTCTGTGCCTGGCATGGCCTGGGCCCCTCTGGTCCTCGGTTTCCTGTGGCAACGCCCAGATTGAGGCCAGCACACCATCTTCCAGCTCGGTCAGAGAGCAGCACACACACTCTACCCTACTCCACCTCTCCACTGTTGCCTGTCAAGACTGTTGTTTTTTCTTTCTGTGGAATTTTTAAAAATCTCTAGATGTTATTTCATGTATTTAAGTTTTGCTGTGGCTTCTTCCTCTTCTGGAGAGGTAGTGACTGGCTATTGGCCACTGTTGCTCAGGGCCCGGCTCCGCCCAAACCACCTCAGTCAGAAGATAGTGGTGGAGCTGGGCCTTGCTCCATCCTGTGAGCTTCCCACTAAGCCTTCTTGAACACGCTTCAGTCCACATTGGTTTTTGATAACTAGCAATTTATTTTACTTTTTTTTTTTTTTTTAGTGAATTGAGTTTATTGATACATTTTAGGAATTTATTATGATCATATTCCTCATTGGGGATTTGTACCTGTACATGACATACCTTGATTCTTATTTTTTCCCATTCCTCTGTCCTTCCTTCCACCTCACCACATGGCAATTTATTTACTAAAGTTACTGTCTTATGCAGAGTAGAATGTTGATATTCTCTTGCCGAGGGACAGTCAGGCTCTTTGTCATCACTGCCTCTGGGCCCTGAATCTTCTTGGTGTCTCAGAGTACAAGTAGCATCGCCTCTGATCTCCACACCATGGGTTTCACCAGTGATGCCACTGTTATCTTATCCTTGCTGGATTCTGCTCCGTGGCTCCTTCCCTCCTTCCCCTCATTCTTCCTTTCTTCTTCGTTCCTTCCCTCCTCCTAGGCTGACACCAACCAATGCTCACTGGGCCATTGATCTAAGTGTAGCTCCTCTTACCCAAACCACATAGCTCATTTCTTTTGTGTGTGTATATATATATAAATTATCTTTATTGGTACATTATGAATACATATGATAATCGCATTCAACATTAAGAGTTTGTACCAGAATATGACATGACTTGATTCTCATTTTTTCCCCTTTCCCCCCAACATAGCTCATTTCTATCCACAAACATTCATAACAGTCTTCTTCAGTTCTCTGATTCATTCATTTCAATGAGTATCTGTTGAAGACTTCCTTGTCCGGTGCTGGACTCCTGGTGAAATCAGGTCCATTGAACACTGGGGCACTGACATTTGCCACCCTGAGTGACCTCATCGTCAAGGGTTACACCTTTGTGAGCTCCTCTGGCCCTAGATTGATCCCCTCCTACTGCTCTTTCCCATTTTAAGTGAGCACGAACAATTTAAAACTTTATTACAAACTTGTCAAGGTGTTTTATATTTCCATATATGGTTCTGGATTTCACCTTTTTTCCTTTGTAGGAAATTTTACATGTAATTTATAGTCTGAAAACTCTTGGATACAGTATTTGATTCCTCAAAAATTGCTCAGTGTCTTTGAGGTCACACCTGTAACTCTTTCCCAGAGCCAGACTACAGTTTAACATTTTGGACAGGGTGCAGCTAACGTGCTTCTTGGCTCCTTTCTTTTAATTTAATCCTCAAGCATTCTTGCTAAGTTATTTTGGTATCTGTAGAACAAGGGTGGGAGGAAGGGTGACAGATACATCTGGTGGACTGGCATAGACCACTTACCTTGCAGCAGACACAAGCCATTCAGAACTCGTCACACTCCCAGAGCTCAGGGTCGTGGAGCTTACTGGTCCTGTTGGAGAGTTGGAGACAGTGAGGCTGAGGGAGTTCAGAGACTTGTGGTAAAGTGCTCCAAGTCACACAGCTGCTCTGGCGCTGTGATGGAAGCAAAATCCAGTCCGATCTGCTTTGGCCCAAAGCTTCTGACAGTTCCTCTGTACAGAGAGCTGAGCTTAATTTTACTCAAATAAGAAGTGGCAGCCCTGCCCTTGCCTTTGGTAAGGCTCCCCCTATAATTCCTTTTATGTAGGAACTGATCCTTAAAATGATAGCTTATTAATTTTGAACACATTTATTGCATACAGTTGGCAGACCAGGATGCTTCTCTCTGGGATACAGAGAGGTCGAGTGATTTGTCTATTATCCTATTGCAGGATTTTTAGCTCAGGGGTGGATCAGTGACTGCAGCTCTAAGGGCTTCCCAGAAATAGTAGGAGGCAGGGAGGGGCTGGTCGCGGCGATTATCCCTGCAGCTTCTAGCAGCCAGGGAAGCTGCCATTCCCAGCCCGGCCCTTGGAAGGTAGCCGTGTGGGTGCCAGGGCATGACAGTGAGGTCAGAAGCACAGCTAAGGCAGAGAGCACGGGGAGGCAGGCGGGAGGGGTCACAGGGAGTGGCGGGACCAAGAGAAGCAAGTGGAGGGTGGATGGAAGGAGCGAAGACTGTAAAACAAAAGCAAAGACACTAGGAGAGATTCAGGGTGCTAATTTAGGTTGTTGGCTCCACATGAGCTCCGTGTACCCCGAGGGATTAGGAGGTGGTGGGGGGGGAGAGATTTGCTTTGGAGGTGCATGTAGACATCCAGGTGCAGAATTTAAGGCCTGGAGTAGGTAAGGAGTTTTGAGGACTCTTGTAGCGGGGTAACCTTTTCCCAAGGGTCCTGGTGTCCAGAACTCCTACAGAAGCCTTTTCAGCAGGATGTGTGTTCCCTGCCTCCTACTCAGACTGCAGTTCTGCCTGGTATGTGCACATGTGTACACTCTTAACACCATCCTCACATGTGCCTCACATGCCCTCATGTACAGACTCACACATGTGCCATGTATGTATACACACACTCTCACAATCCATGCACACCTTCCCCATCCCCTTGTGCTCGCACCCACATTGCTCTGGTCTGGTACCCACTTCTGCACCCCCACTCTCACGCTTCTATACTTCCGCATTCACACACTCATTCAAACCGCCGGACACACCTTTCACACAATGTATCCTTGCTCATCACACACTCCTGCTCCTGATCAGCTCTTGCTGAGTGCAGTCGGCTTTTCCCTGGCTCCCTAGAGAGGGGCTGAAGCCTGGAAGCTGTGGCCCACACAGGGATGACCCCAGCCCCCCGCCGCCACTCAGCCTCTGCATGCCTGGGGCTGGCTGGCTGCAGTGAACCTCTAAAAGACTCAAAGCCCTTCTGTTCATAATTCCTGGCTGCTAGAAACCACGACCAGCTGGCCTTTGAGAGGGACAAATGTCAGGACTAGACAAGTTCCAGGAGAGGCCCTTTATTTGCTCAGATGGAGACTGAGGCTCAGAGAGGCCTGACTCGCCCAGGATCTTCTTTTTTTTTTTTTTGAGACAGGGACTCATTTTGTGGTTCAGGCTGGCCCTGAGCTCAGCCTCCAACTCACATCACAGCAATCCTCCTGCCTCTGCCTCCCGAGTGCTGGGGTTATGGGCATGAGCCACCATGCCTGGCACTGTGGTATGTGGTACTGGTTGCTGCTGGGGTGAGTCTCCACACCCGGTATTGTATGTGGTTACTGGGGATTGAACCCAGGTCCTTGTGCTTGCAAGACAGACGCCGGAACCACTGAGCTAACTCCCTGGCCTACTTCCCAGGATCTTCTGCCCAGGCTGGCAGCTGAGGCCTGGAGCACCAGAGGGATGCCAGTGCCTGGGGCAGGAGCCCTCAATGTACTGTGCTAAAAGCTGGACCTCAGGGAACCTGATGTAGAGTCTCTCCCCCCTACCCAGAATCCTGGTGGGGATTCACAAAAATAAGGAGGGGAAAGAGTGTCTGTCTCTCCTGACATCACCCTTGTCATGACTCCCAGCAGCCTAGTTTCCTGTAAGGATGACTATTTCTGGAACTCTTATTTAAGAGTTATCTAAAACCTTCTTGAACTTGACTTTTGCCCCTGCTGCTATCTTCTCTTGGGGGGAAATGAGTACTATAAATTGCATCTACCACATAAAGTTACATTTCCTTTCATTTGCTCTGAATTCTCACGTCTGAGATCTGACTGAGGTCCTGGGATCAGAAGTTAGGGCTTCTTCCTTTCGGGGGCTGGGCAGTCTCCTCCCAGAATGGGAAGACTGAAGTTCAGCTTCCGTCAGAGGTACCACATTTAGTCTAGATATTCAACTTATGTCTTCTGACTGTTCCAACAATCCTGGTCTACGAAATCTGACTAGAGTGATGCATGTACTGCCTAAGTTCAGCCCCTAACTCTGTGCCTTCCCTAATTTCCCATTGTTCCAACAATCCTGGTCTATGAAATCCTGCTCACACACTCATTCAAACCGCCGGACACACCTTTCACACAATGTATCCTTGCGTCAGAGGTACCACATTTCTGTATCTAAAACAGACTACTGACCACCCAAGGGTGGCTACAAGCGGCTGTTATGGTTGGCTTTCTCACTTGCAATTGTGTTCTGTCGGTCTGTCTGTCTGCCTCAGATTCTCTTTCTCTCTCTGCTTTGTTCTTGTTGTCATTATACAGCTTTATTTCTCCCTCCAATATAAAAATCATGGAAGAAGAAATTTGAAAAATGTACTTTTCAATCTTAATCCTAATCATTTCATCCACTAGGATATGTTAGCTTGTTACTGTTCTTCCTTCTAGATTTTCTCCCTAGGCAGATGAAGTCTTGTTTAGTTTAGTGTTTTTTGTTTTGTTCTGTTTTTTAGCCTTGGAGCCAAAATGCAGTGGACATTTCCGGACTCGAGGCTCCAGCTGTGGCTAGCACGGGGGACAAAATGAGTCACATTTTATATTCCTGATTGGATTTTAAAGCTAAGACTGTGAAACACTTCCTGGGAATTGCAACGGGGTCCAAGCTTGGGGCCTGTTGGGAAGCTCCTAGTTGTAAGGAACTTGTATTCCTCTCGAGGTGTCGAGGTCCTCCTGGCTAAAACCATGGGAAAAGCCACAGCTATTACATCATACCCACCTAGGCAAGGCCACTTCTGAGCCTTGCCTCTTCCTCCAGAGTCTTGGCACATCGAGCCAGATTCCCAGATTCAAGTGCCTGGTCTTATCCATTGAGGATGTCCAGCCAGGGCCATCAGGAACACACCTGCAGGCAGATACCTGTAGGCGTCTTAGGCTGTGCAGTGAGTTAGGGGATACATCTGGGGACCTGCTGGAGCAGTTCAAATGGGAAATTAGGGAAGGCACAGAGTTAGGGGCTGAACTTAGGCAGTACATGCATCACTCTAGTCAGATTTCGTAGACCAGGATTGTTGGAACAGTCAGAAGACATAAGTTGAATATCTAGACTAATATACTGCTCACAGAATTGCAGTCTGATCAGTTTTTCTGTGGCCTTATCTTGGGGCAGAAGGTTGTGGAAGAGCTGGTGTTAAAAAAGCTTTTGCTCGGACAGTCCGTGGTGCCCATCATGTCTTACAAGTTATCGTGTTAGTCTTTCTTCAAACTAAGGTTTATGTTGCAAGTCTCAGAATCCTACCCATTGCCCATAGGGCTATTTTCTGCTTGAAATTTGTCCAGGACAGGTTACTTGGCCTCTCTTAGCCTTGGTTAAGTGAGGACAGTAATAAGAGCTGTACTATTGAGTTTGGAGGATTAAACAAAGGGATACTTGTGAAGCAGAAACAGTGTTTAACATACAATAAGTGCAATATAAATGTCAGCCATTATCATAATGACAAGTTTTTCGATCTAGGAAGAGAATACTGTTGTTTAAAAACAAAACATAGTCAGACCTGGGACCTAGCATGTGTGATGTGTGAGGCCCTGGGTTCAATCCCCAGCCCTGTAAAGAAAGAAGAGGAAAGGTAGTTTGCAGGTTTATTTTGCACTTAATAGTCAAGAGGAGAAGAGGGGAACACTGGTATGACCCTGTTTTAGGGAGCAACTGCTGATGGGGAATAAGCAAGTCCTCGTTTGAGGGACTGGAGGAAGAGGGAGGCTAGAGGACCTGGAATTTGCTGTATCTGAAGGTATACAGTGAGGACTATTGCTCCCTTAGTTTTGCTGAGGACAAAGCAGAAAGATTTGAAGTGAAGAGATAATGCAGAGTCTGGACTCGACAGAAGAGGCATCTGAGGCAAGGATGTCAAGTGTCAGAGGGAGAGGCCAGGACTCCCGCCTGCCTCTGTCCTGCCTGGGACCTGGTTCAATGGAGATGCCTCTTGTAGGAGCCAGGGAACTCCTGGGCAGGGCTGACTCTGCCTCTGGGTGGCAGAAGGTAGCCTTCTGTTCTTTATTCCTCACTCTGGGTGGTAGGTAACTCTTAGGAGACAAAGATTCAGAGTAGCAGCTCTGAAAGGCCCTTGCTGTCTTCACTGCGAGGCAGCCTGGCAACTGTGGTCAGCCTTTCTTGAACTTCGCAGGAGCCCCTGAGCACACCCTTCTGTGCGCAGACATGAGTCCTGTATTTATCAGCTGTGGGTCACATTTTGTACACATCTCTTTGTGAAATTGTGTGACTTTGTAGGATGCAGAGTGGAGCTGCTGGTCAACAGAGGTTGTGCACTGGTGGTTTTCTTGGTCATTGCCAAATCCCTCTTAGTAGAAATGGCAGTCATGCCTTGCTGCCAAGCTATGAGCCTGTGCTGAGGAGTGGTAGGCGGGCATCTCAGCAATGATTCCAACATGTGTCCACCAGTAAGGTTATATGAGCTCAAGCTTCTGCTCTTGCCTCGCTTCCATTTCTAGTTCCAAAGGCTTAGCAAGGCTTGGCATTTTGAGTCTCTGTTTTCCCTCAGTGAGATACTTTCCTTCTCTCTAAATATACCTAATGTGGGGCGAGGGAGTTCAGGTGCTGTTTCCATGCTCACATCTGCTGGGAGAAGAAGAGGAAGAGGAAGCCATCCAACTATATGTGTTGGTGAAGGCCAAAGCCCTCTGCAGTGAGTCTGTGCAGAGCCTGTTCTTCCGTGGCCTTCAGTTAAAGGCTCACCACTGGGCTTCAGCAAGTCTCCCAGTACCCCACATGGACATTGCACCCTGGAATGGAACTGGAAGAGCCTAGATTTTGGCTAGAGCCTAGATTTTGGTTTCATGCCTGAAACCATGCCTAGGAACACTCAAATCACCGAGAACTGTCCATGAGTTTGGATGAAAAAGCAGGTAAATGACAATGACAAACAGTTGGAAATCTGTCGCCAAGAAAGTGTGATCAGACTTCCAGTTCGCTTGCTGCCTGCTCTTCTCACTGACACAGCTGCTGCACAGTGAGCTAGGTGGACCCACTTAACACCTAGCTCCCTCCACTGTCCAGGCTGTGGAAGCAGCCAGCAGTAATCCCTGGACTCTTCACACGTGCCTGTGTAACATTAACAGGACCCCTCTGTTCCCTCTTCACCTACGTGTTGGGATCTGGGGGCCAGTGTGTGTCAGGTGCTGGCTGTGTGTGATGGCCAACGACCAACACCCTGCCTCCACCCTGGGAACTTGCCTGTGACAAAGCAGAGTGGAAAGTGACAAGCATCATAAGAAGGCAGGTGAGCCATGCCTGACGAGTTCAGGCACCCCAGTGACAGCTCTGGCAGTTTGTGTTCCCTGAAGATCTGATTATTTTGAGGGCTGGACAAAGGGGGAGAGTCAGAGTAGGAAGAAGAGGTGGCTGTGAGGGGAGGGGAGCAAGCCCTAGGGGGAGACCTGTTGCAGATTTCATAGAGCCACCAGCAAGTGGCTTTGTGTTGGGCAAGTTTCCTGAAAGACTTCTGATCCACAGTGGTGTTGGCTGGAGGAAAGGAGACAGGTCTTGTCAAGAGCTCTGCACCTGGCCTTTGTCGGTGTGATGATGCTTCGAGACCATGTTGGACAGGCTGTGTGCTTCCGAGTCTCTTTATTTTCCACTCTTGCAGTTGACAGAGGTTACGTGGAGTCTTTTACATTTTTTTGCAAAGTCTCTTTTTCTTCTGATCATCTTACTTCTGCACACATTTCTTAAATTCCTACCCTGTGTCAGTGGTGAGCTGAGAGCTATAGTCCTGTGTCATGTGTGGAGTTGACATTCTGTGTGTGTGGGTTAGTTTTGTGTCCCTATCTATGGCCAGGAAGCCATCCAAAGGAAGGGCTCTTGGACATTAGAGGGGGCCTTTGAAAGGTCTTCCCATTCCAAAGATAGGAGGCTCCTCTGTGGAATTCAGGCTGGCTCAGGTATCTGGGGCTACTCTCCGAACCCAAACACAGGAAACAAGATTCTGCTGAGAAGCTGAATGTACAGGAATTATGCCCTGGGGCAGGTATGTGTGGTGACCTTCACCTTCCCTCAAGCCCTTTCTCCTGGACTGTTGGAGATTCAGCAGGAGCAGGAGAGGCTGGGGTGCCCAGTTCCCCAGAGTGGCATCGCTGGTGCCAGGCTCCCAGGGCTAGAAGCCTCTTGTTAGCAGAGTAATTGGATCTGACTTGCAGCAGGCAGAGAGCAGAGGTATTCAAGTCAGTCAGGGCTATTTTTAAACGCCCTCTCTCCCTGAGTGAGCCTCTGGAGCTCAGCGGGAGAGAATGCTCGCATCTGAGTCCTGGGAATCAAAGCGAAGCCCTTTCCCCTCAAGCTAAAGTTCTCTGCCCACCTCAGTCTTCAAAATCAGATTTTAATCTGGACAATGGCCATGATTCCTGCCGTGACCACATGCCTTTGTTTGGGGAAAGGTCGACTGCAGCAGGCAATAAGGTCACAGAGTGTATCCCAATTTGGGCCAGCTGCCCAGTTGCCTGAGACAGACCCACAGCCCTAATCTCTTGGTTGCCTGGCAGCCCAGAGCCTCAGCCTGAGTCTGCAGGCAAACATGTCCTTGCCTGCTGCCTCTCCCTTTGACTCTGGATAGCAGCTCACAGCTGCCTGTCAGGCTCTGAAGGCACAGCTGAGAGCAGCCCCCTTCCTGTCACACTTCCTGCTGGGAGCTGAGCCCCCTCCTGTGTGCCACCCTGGAGGTACAGAGGGCGCCAGGGAACTGATGTTTCTGTCAGGCTGCTGCTGTCGCTGCCCTGCTGTCTGCTTCTTCTCACTTGTTTCTTTCTGTACCCGGCTTCCACCCCAGCCCTGCCTAGATGTCCCTCGATGGGGATGCAGGGTGGACAGGAAGGGCAATTTCTGTCCCCCTTCCTGCTCCTGGAGAAGGACAGGCCACCTCTGGCAGGGGCTGTCACAGCAGTGGAGGTGTTCATAGGCAGCATGGACGTCACATCTGCGGGCCAGGTGCCACCATATTCTGTGACAGGGGACACAGAAGCTCAAAGGGGAGTCCTTGGCTGAGGTCACTCGCAGATCTTCCCTCTTCCCTCCCTTGGGGGTCAGGACCCCCAAGACCCCAGAATACTAGAAGCTTTGGATGCAAAGAATGAAGGGTGCTTTGGCTTCCAGCAGGCCCTTCTCTAAGCAGATGTCTGTGTTCAAGAATCTTCCCGTCATATGGGGAGCTGGACTCTGCAAGTTTGTCACGTTAGGTGACAGTTCTTGAACTTAGTGTTTGCAAGAGTTTGGTTAAAATATTTCAAGCCCTGACAAGGTCACTTAGCTCTAGAGGAATTAGAAGAAGCCAGGTTGCTCTGACCTGTTCCAGGTTTACTATTCCTAAGTTTTATCAAGAGCAAGCCCAGCCCTATCAGGCAGTGGGTCATGTCCTGATACTCCAGGATCCCTGAGAAGATATCCCTTGCCTCAGAGATCTCTGCTCTAGCCTGTCACACATACTCGGCCCACACTATGGCCAGCTTTCCCTTCGCTTTCTTGTGAGTTCCAAGCGGGGCTGGCCATGCCCTGGCTTGGGTGCTCATGTCCTTTATAGCCAGCCTCGTTCTGTGTTACTGGCCCCGCGGCCTAGGAACCATGACAGCAGGACCTTTGCTTTCCTTGAGTCTTGGTTTACTGATCAAACGGTGGGGAGGGCTGAAATAGGAGGAGAGGTGGGAGTTCTGGGCACCAGAAGAGTATTGTCTTTTCCATTTTACTATGGTCATTCCCTTAAAATTATTTTACTTAAAGAAAAAAGCACCCAGAGTATTTTGAATAATAGGTGCAAATGGCACAAAATCATATTGTGTACAAGGATGTAGGTGAGCATACCCTACAGTCCCTGACCTTCCCTCTCCCCAGCAGCCCAGGTTCTGCCCCAGTGAGAATCACCATCGTCAGGTTTTATGGATCCTTCCAGAAGTCGTCTGCTTATTTCTACTTCCGCTCCACATAGACCATGATCCAAACCATGCAACTGAATTGAAGCCAATGCAGCAGCCTCAGCTTCCTCTCTGTGGTTGCATCATTACACAAGGCCTCACCTATGTAAGATGTTTTACAGTTTTCAAAGCACTTTACACTAGCCTTTCTCACTGGCCTCCCTGGCAGTCTTGAACATAGAGATGGTGATATCTTTATGACCATTTTGCAGATCAGGAAGCTGAGGTTCAGAGAGACTAAGATGTTTGCTAAAGTCACACAGATGCCAAAACTGGATTTGCCAACACCCTGTGCAGATGCATCTCACTGCTTCCTTGAGGGAAAAGACTTCACTCATCCTACATTGTCCTGGTAAACACCACGTCTTCAAAAAAAAGGTAGAAACCAAAGCTTAGCAAGCTAGGACTCTGGATGGGTCCTGCCAAGAGGGATGCCTGCTAATCCCAGCAGGCCACAGGGTAGGTGGAATGTCAGATGACGCATCCATGTGTGCACGCATGTACACACTAAACACACTTGCCTCACGTACCCTCCTCTCCTTCAACACTCAGAAGGGAATCCTGATCTCCTGGGCTGCCCTTGTGCCAGTGGTGTCTGAGCAAGGGGTGGTAGAAAAGGCTGTATGGAAGGCTGCATTTGCTGTACTGGGGACTCCACGCCAAGCGCCATAGTCCACATCTGTATTTTGTGTTCAGAGCATCGCAAATGGCGTCCGTAAACTGATACCGAGGGCTGCTGGACACTGTGCGATCAGGGCCTAACTGGAGCTCCACAGCCTGCTGGGCCTTTATTCTCAGCTCCTGGAGCCCTGATGGCTTCAGAAGAGATCTGGGGCCAGACCCAGAGGACAGGGCAGAGAAAGAAGCAGAAGCTAAATAAGCTTGTGTGCAGCAGCTATATCAGGGCCTGGGAGAGTCCCCTCCTGGTCCCTAGATGACCTTGGCCACAGTTTGATGAGAGATGTAAAAGTGCATATTCCCGTACTAGACCTAAGGCCATGACCAGGCCAGCGACCTGCTCAAGGTCCTTTTCTTTATATACCTGACTCTTCACTGAGAGCATGTTTCATTGGTGATGACGGTGAAAGTAAAATGAACTTGGAATTGGGAAAACAGGCCCAATTTGGGCCTGAAAACAGGTCCAGATTTCTGATCTGGACCATCTGATATTGAGCAAGTCTTTTAACCTCTGGGGACTGTTTCTTCATCTCTAAAATGGGAATAATTTCTACCATTCACAGCACTATGTGGTTGAGGTACAAAATCAGGAAATGCTTAGTAAGGGTGAAGGGATCCACTAGGGCCCACAGAGGGACTGAAGTAATTTTTCACAAAGAAGCTGGTGCACTGGGTGTGAGGACACGAAACTGTGCCTGGAAGCAGTAGTCAGCTCTAGATGACAGCATAAGAGTGCCTAGTGTTGAACCAGCTGGCTGGCTACCCCAGCACTGCGGTGTGTCCTCAGCCTTCTTGACTTTGCTGCTGGCATTTTCACTGCTAATTAACATGTCATGGGGGTGGAGAGGAAGAAAAACTCAAAACAATTGATTTGTCTGTTTGCCAGCACATCTGGGGAAGGGCTGGGTGTGGGAAGTCAAAATCGAGGCTAAAAATTTGCTTTGCATTCTCAAGGACGCGCATGAATCTGTGGGTTCCAGGACTCTGTTGCTATTGTTGACAAAGGCTCTAGGAAATTAAAGTTCACCCTCAGACTTCTGAGAGCTGTGGGCAGGGAGAGATGGCATTCAAGGCTCTTCTGGCTCTATCAGGAGAAGGGTGATATAGGACTCCAGCTCATGATTAGGGACCTAGCTAATAGGTCACCCAACTGTCCATCCTGCTGTCTACATCTGCATCTACCTACCTACTGATTCACTCATCTGTCCTGAAGCCGTCAGCCACCCATCTCCCTGGCATTCACTGATTCCCTTAACATCACTTAGCCCTGTCCTGGGGTGCTCTGGCTGTCAGAAGGAGCAAAGATAAGGATTTTGCCCTGTAAGAATTTCAATTCATATTCAAACTACAGCCTAACTTAAAATGGAATCTTCACCTCACTCAATGGCAGCACCACTGTAGCAAGTGTCTTTGTCTTTATGGCAACCACTCCAGGACTTGGCCCTAAAAACTGCTGCCATTTATTCAGTGCACAATTCTGGGGGTTGGTCACTAGGGTTTGGCTCAGGTGTGAAGGCCTTTCAGTCTTCTCTGGGCTCACTTGTGTGTCTGGAGCCAGAGACTAAGGCAGCTGGCACAGACTGGTTGATGGTGGCCTCAGCTAGGACAGTCTCTCTCTGCTTCATATGGCAGAGGCAGGAGATGGAAAGTGGGAACTGGAAAGTCTCTTGAAATTTTGGTTTAGAACCAGCATGGTGTCACTTTCCTTACGTTCTTTTGACTGAAGCTAGTCACATGGTTGAGCCCAGAATCCATCTTTGGATAGGATGAGCTTTCATGGATTAACATAAAAGCAGGAGCTCATTTTTGCAAACTCTCACCTGCATCATTCTAGTTGCTGAGGACAAAATAACAGGGGCTCACCCTTGCTATCTTTCTCTCATGTTCCACATCCAATCCATGGGCAAATTGGTCACCTCTACCTTTGAAATGAAATATATATTGGATTTGACCATATCTTTCCCCTCCCTCAGCATTGCAACCCTGATCCAAGAAACCACTGTCTCTTGCTCGATTGCTATTTCCTTTATCTTCTGCAGTCTTTGCTAAACAGAGCATCAAATCCTATCACTTCTCAGCTCCTAGCTGCAGGCAAAGGAAAAGTCAGCATTTCTAATGATCACCAAGATCCTGGGTGATTTGTACCACAGCCCCCAAGATGTGTCTTACCTAAACCGCCACACAACCTTCCTAGTGTTCTTCAAAAGTCGGTTGTGTTCAGTCCCAGGGCCTTTGTACATGCTACAGATTTGCGGTGGAAAGCACTGTTTGAAAAAAAGTGGCTCTATCAGGAGAAGGGTGATATAGGACTCCAGCTCAAAAAAAGTTTTTTCTCATTTAATGCCTTCCTGGCCATCTGTTTACAACAGCACGTTCCCTGACCCTATCATTATCAATGAGTTGCATATTTTCTCATCTATCTACTTATTGTCTAGACCTGTGCTGTCCTGTGGAAGAATAAAGACATGAGTGTCATTAAGTTTTTCTAGTAGCCACACCAAAGAAAAAAAAGTACATAGAATTTATTTGAATAATATACATTATTTAATCTAATATCAAAAGAATTTTATAGTTTTGACATGTAATTAACTTGAAGAGTTTTTTAGCCTTTTTTGGGCAAGCCTAGGGATTGAACTCAAGGCTTCATCCCCAGCCTTTCGTACTTTTTATTTTTTTTTCCAGCCCTTTGTATTTTGAGACAAGGTCTTTCTAAGTCACCAAACTGTCCATTCTGGGCTCAAAATTGCAATATTTCTACCTCAGTCTATCAAAGTGTTGGGATTAGGCATGTGCCATCTTGTCTGGCTTTACAAGTTTTTTTTTTTTTTTTTTTTTTTAAGGTTTTTTGAGACAGGGTCTCGCTTTGTGGTTCAGGCTGGCCCTGAGCTCAGCCTCCAACTCACATCACAGCAATCCTCCTGCCTCTGCCTCCCGAGTGCTGGGATTACAGGCTGGCTTTACAAGTTTTTAAAAAAGCATTATTTTGTGCTTAGTCTCTGAAGACTGGCCGTATGTCACAGGTGTGACCATGTTGGGCAGTGCAGAATGAGGTCATAATTCCACACAGGCCTAGAATTTTTTTTTTTTAAGGTTTTTTTGAGAAAGGGTCTCGCTTTATGGTTCAGGCTGGCCCTGAGCTCAGCCTCAAACTCACATCACAGCAATCCTCTTGCCTCTGCCTCCTCAGTGCTGGGATTACAGGCGTGAGCCACCACGCCCGGCACTGTGGTATGTGGTACTGGTTGCAGCTGGGCATGAGTCTCCATACCCAGTATGGTATGTGGTTACCGGGGATCGAACCTGGGTCCTTGAGCTTGCAAGACAGGCATTGGAACCACTGAGCTAACTCCCCAGCCCACAGGTCTAGAATTTTGACTGTTTTGTTCATGGTTGCATCCACAAAAGTGGAACAGTGTTTGGCAGGTATGTGATGTGATTTAAAAAAAAAATACAGTGAATGCTTAAAATTTTTAAAAAAATATTTATTACAGTAAAATACACATTGTTCTTATCCATTTCAGAACACTTGGTATGATGAATTCATTCGAAATGCTTACCTGTCATGGTCATTTTGACTTTGGGGAAGAGCTGGAAGCTGCACAGTCCCAGATCCAACGAGTAAGGTGGATAAAGACACTCTGTAATGTTCTTGTTTCACAGAAATTGTGTTACAAACTTTGAAAAGATTCAGGACAAGGCAGCCCAGAAAGGGCAACTACAGGTGATTAGGAAAGAGAAGTCTCGAGCAGCTTTAGAAAGCGGCAAAAACAGTAGGAAAAGTGTTCAAAGCCAGGAGAAGTATTTTGAAGGGGAACCAATGGCAATATGACTTTTCCTGTGGTACATCTTTAAGTTTAAACACTTACTGTACGTTTTATCACACCTTGTAGCAGGCACATTGTGCATCTTTGGAAGGTGAATCGAATGCAGCCTTGTTGCAAGGCAATTGCACACAGAAAGAGCACGCCTGGCCTTGCTCGTTCTACAGGCCGCTGGGACAGAAGTGGGAATGGAAAAGTGGACTTTCTCTCCCAGCCTCGCTGCCCCATTCAGCTTCTGTGTGGCGCGTTCTCTTGGGACACACAGACACCTTGCCAGTTCACCTGCCCCGCACTCCGGGGACTTCATGCGCGGTCCTCTCTGCGCCTGCGCACTTGAGAGGGCGTGGTGGAAGGAGCTGAGCTGCCTCCACAGAAGCAACTCCAGCAGGAGAGGGGCTGGCTGTCAAGGTAGTGCTGTTGGTGCACTGTGAGCCCTCTGGTGTCTCTGGGTTCATCCCGGAAGTAGGATGCCAACCAGAGGGCTTCTATTGGCAGGTTGCCCTATGGTGGCCAGATACTGGGTGCCCTGGCTACTTTCCTTTGCCTGTTGCTTCATACCAGACCAGGCTCGGCTTGAGAGGAAGAGTAGGAGCTTGAGAGCAACAGGTGTGCAGGGTTTGGCATTGTCTGCAGCAGGCCCTGAGCTGGCTGAGGGTGAGAGGCGTTTCCACCTTGGAGGCGCTTTTGTAGGTGGTCCTCTGCAGGTTCAGCAAGGCGCCTGAGCAACTGTGAGGCTACGTGCTCATTCTGCAGATGGGAAAGTTAAAGCTAAAGCCAGACATGACTCTGTGCCTCCTCACCCCCACCCCTGGTCTCCTGAGGGCCTGCCTGGCCTCTTCTCCCTTGGAGAAGTTGTGGCTGCAATTGTGGCCAGAGGGCTCCCTTGGTTTAGCTGGGATGACCTGGTCCAATGGTCACTGGCCTAAAACAACTGTTCTGTATCTTAAGTGAAGGGCAGAGAGGATGGGGCACAGCTGGAGCAGGCCAGGCCAGGGAGAGCTGCAGGGTCAGAGAAGGGAAGCTTTCACAAGCCAAGGCAGGGGCTGCCAAGGGGCTGATGGAGTCGCTGAGGTGACCTCAGATGGGCCTTTGCTGCACTGTCGGGAACCTGGGATCTGCCAGGTTCTGAAAAGCCCTCAAGGTTCTGCCTTTCCCAGGCATTTCCTCCTTCCCTATGCTCTCCCCCTCTTCCCCCTCCCTCCCTCCTCTCTCTCCCTTTTGTTATCTCCCTTCCTGTTCTTTTACAACCTTATCTCCCCTCTGTCTTCCTTTCTCTTGTCTCATAGTATATTTTCCCCAGGGTTCTTCCTCATCTTTCTCTCTATTACTTTCTCCCTCTCTCTCTCTCTCTCTCTCTCTCTCTCTCTCTCTCTCTCTCCCTCTCTCCGGAGGGCTAGATGGATGCCCTGGAGCAGTAAAAGGTTGGAACCCGGTGTAACCGGCTCTGTCGGTTCCTAAAAGCAAGCAGATACTCTGCCACTGCTGCGGTCTGAGTTCAGGGTGTGGAGAATCCAGAGCTCCCCAGTGCGGGGCTCCAGCCACTGTTGGAAAACTCACCTTCAAAACCTCACAGCACATCTCCCAAGCCTGACAGAACCCAAGCAGAGCTGTGGTTCATGCTTCTCCCCTCCCCTCCTGTCCGTCACTGCATGTCAGAGCAAAGACACAAGGGACCTGTCTCCAAATTCTCCTAGGGCTGTGGACGCTGCCTGTCTCGTGCACTGTGTTCATAGGGCCAGCCCAAGTGTGTGACCCATGCCATGTGGCCTCAATGAGAGAGGCCCTGTGGACGTGGCTTTCTTGACTTGATATCTGTTCTAGGTTCTGGGCAACGTTCATGTGAGATGGGCCCAGGAACCCATACACTTCTTGGCAGGTGTCAGGGACTGAGCTTTACTTTAAAAAATTAATTTACTTGAGGCTAGGATACACAGTGAGTTCAAGGCCACCTTAAACTACAGAGGAAGACTGCATTTCAAAAAATAATCAACTTATTTGAGTCTTTATAAAACACTGAATACTGGGAGACTCTCACCTCCTTTGCAAAGCGGACACACATGTGGCTGGCAGGGCTGACCTGGACATTACAGTCCGCCATTGGCCCTTCGCTGGTGGCGGCAGGAAGCCCTGTTTGGGCCTGAGTTTGCTTCTCTGGGGTTAGCGGGCTGTGATTCACATTGATCACTCACATCCCACACAGATTCTCAGCTCATTCTGGACCTGCAACGCGCACCTGTGCTCCCTACAAAGGATTCTCAGTCTTCCTGTCTATGATGCTTCCAGGATGCAGGCCCCACCCACCCCATAAGGCGTGGAAAGGTCTTTATACAGAGTGGCACTCCTACCCTTTTTAATTTTTTTCTTTTAAGACAGAGTTTTGCTAAGTTGCCCCAGCTTGGCTTGAGCTTGTGATCTTCCTGCCTCAGCTTTCCAGAGTGCTGGGATTGCCGGCGTGTACTACCACACTCCGCCATTACCTTGGCCCCTCTGCCACCTCTCTGATTCATGTGGGACTCAAACCCTGGCAGGCAGCCCTTGGTCTCTACCAAAGTTTTTAGTGAGAGGCTGCTTCCCACAGATTTGGTGTGCTCACAGTGAGGTCTACTCTTGCATTAGCATCTGTGCTAAGCACCAGGGACACAAGTGAATGAGGAAACCCAAGCTCTGCACTCATGGGATGCAGCCTTCTGACCTCTGATGCCTTCCATAAATTGCCTTGCTATGTCTGGGAATTTTGAGACTCAAGAAGCCCATTCTCATGAGAAGGTTTACAGAAACTTCACTGGAATCTTTTGGGCTGGCAGCCTAGAAGACTGTTTCTTTCCTAATCCACGGGCAGCTGGAGCTGTACATTGGTGTTTGCTGCTAGCTGGAGGTTGCGGTTTAATTGTCTCAAAACCATGGACAAATAGGCTTCCTGAGGATATAAATTCTTGTCCCTTTAGTGTTTTGAGAGCTGGAATTCTGGTTCCGTGGAAGAAGCTGAGCTTTTCATCAGAAATCAAAGACTGGCCCTAGCGAAGCATCAGAAACCTGCACTGGACTTCAGAGACCCCTTTGGGCATATCACTGCCTGGATAGGCCCTGTGAGTCCTTCACTGGAGAAGGAACCAAAAAATATATATGTATATAATAGAAAGGCAGATATCTGGTTGGGCCGGGGAGCTAGCTCAGTGGTTCCAGCACCTGTCTTGCAAGCACAAGGGCCCAGGGTTCGATCCTCAGCAACCACATACAATACTGGGTGTGGAGACTCACAGCAGCAACCAGTACCACATACCACAGTGCTGGGCGTGGTGGCTCATGCCTGTAATCCCAGCACTGGGGAGGCAGATGCAGGAGGATTGCTGTGATGTGAGTTTGAGGCTGAGCTCAGGGCCAGCCTGAACTACAAAGCGAGACTCTGTCTCAAAAAAAAAGCAGATATCTGGTAGCCCAGGAGGCTGAAAATAAGCCTCTTGGGTTGAGCAGACAGGAACACCAGAGGTTAAACTGAGTTACTTGGAGGTTAGAAAATGAAGAGTGGCCTGCTAAGCTGGGCTTTGAGTAGATGTCCCACTTTCATTTTCCTGGACTTGGATTTTTCTGGTTTATAGTCCAGTTCTTGGCTTCTGAAGTGTACCCAGACACCCAGCCCTGCCGTCTAGGACTCCTTACCATTTGTTCTCCCCCTTTCCCAGCAGAGCCTCCCCAAACATCCTGCATCTGAAAGAATCACAAAAGATTTGTTCCCTGGTCCCCTGGAGTTCGAGACTTCCCCTCTGAGGAGCTTGCAGGCCATGCTGAGCCTGCCTTGGACACGAGCCTGTGGCTCTCATTAGCTCTCAGTACTGTGGCTCAGGCCCCAGGCTTGGTCCAGAGAACCCCAGGCTTGCCCTCTTTCCCACCAGCTCCTTCCCTCTCTTCCCCAGCATGGTGCCATCACAGGCCACCTGTCAACTGTAACTGTGACCAACCCACCACGTATGGAAGTGGGCGGATGTGGCAGCCCTGTGGAAAAATCAGGAAGGCCCATTCTTTGCCAGCGTGCCCTCTGCCCTGCTGGGCAGCTCACTGGCTTCTGAGTGGGCATCAAAATGATGAGGACATGGTACTTTCTTTTTTTTTTTTGGAGACAGGGTCTCGCTTTGTGGTTCAGGCTGGCCCTGAGCTCAGCCTCCAACTCACATCACAGCAATCCTCCTGCCTCTGCTTCCCGAGTGCTGGGATTACAGGCGTGAGCCACCACGCCCGGCACTGTGGTATGTGGTACTGGTTGCTGCTGGGTGTGGGTCACCACACCCAGTATTGTTATGTGGTAACCGGGGAATCGAACCCCGGGTCCTTACGCTTGCGGTACAGGCGCCGGAACCACTGAGCTAACTCCCCGGCCCCATGGTACTTTTTTAAAAAAAACATTAGTTTTATTGGTACATTTCAGATAGACATGACAGCGTTCCTCTTATGGAATTTGTATCTGTACAAGATGTATCTTGATTCTTCTTTTCCTCCTCATTTCCTCCCCTCCTTCCAACCCCTCCTCCCCTCCAAACACTTTCTGAGAAATGTTCTCTTTTGTGGAGTCAGGACTGTTCACAGTGGGAGCTTTTCTTGATGGCAGCTCTGACCTACCGAGCATCCTCTTCCTGCCACCCCAGATCTTCCAGCTGTTCCTCATGCCTGAGACATGACTGTGTTTCTTATAACACCACTCTCCTTCCTCAGCTCCAGCTCCTAAACATCCATCTTCACACAGGTGGGCAGCCAGCTTTTCAGTCCATTGGGCCCTAGGGAAGGTGAGGCCTAAAGCCTTTTGTGGGGACTGTTCTGAGGCCCTGCAGGATTTGCCTTCCACAGAGGCTCCCACCTTGATCAGCTCTATGAAACTGGGTCTTGTTCCTGGCCGCAGACCAGAGGTGCCCACTAGGCCAGTGGGGGCCAGGGTGTGTTGCACTGTCTCACTACTACAGCCATCCTCAGCATCTCTAGAGAGACTCTAAGCCACTCCTCATGGTGCCAACAGCTGTCTTGCCAGAGTTAGCTCATCTGCTTAGGCAGGAACAGGATTATTCCTGGGGACCTATGGCAGAAAAGGGAAAGAGCAGGGAAACTGGGATCTCCAGGGCCATGGTATGCATTTCTGGTCCATAGCCCACTTGGCCTGTGGGTTCCTCTCCGGGGGATGTTGTGTGGCCTGCACGGGTGTGTGAGGGTTGTGCACAGGGAGGACAGTCTGATAAGCAGGGCAGGGCTTACCTCACACCTAGACTCAGAAAGCCTGAGCCCTAGCCTGACTCAGCCGGAGGTACCAAAAAGCCTTGGACTTGCTACCAAGGCTTCTTGACCCCTGGTCCTCATCTGTAGGATGCAGGCAGTCTTTCATTCTGCAGCGTCTCACATTCTCTTTTGCACCATCTTGCAGCCTTCTTTCACATATTTATTGCCATCAAGAACTATGTTTCCTTATCAGCTAGTAACATAATATTTAACTCTGTAAGACAATGAAGGTCTTTCCTCTCTCTTGCTCCCGCCTTCCTCTTTCCTCTTTTCTCTGTTCTCTCATTTTCCATCCCCTTTTGGGACCCTTAGCCCCCTTCTAAAAACAAAGGACATTTACTGTGTGGTATTTCCCCTGAAAACATTCCCTTCATAGCTTATTACTGGAGATGAAGTCTGTACACAAACAAGAGGCAGAGTCTTCACTTGGGAAGACCTTGAAAGGTTCCACAGGGACTCACCATCTGCCCTGGGGAGTCAAGGGTGAGCAGGATGTGACAGTCGTGGTAATGGGTGGCAGTGCCTGGGCCAAAGAGCCACTGTCAAGGGCCCAGAGGTAGGCAAAGACCCTGAGGGTCTGGGATAGACATGAAGGAGAAAGGGGGTATGTGGGAGAGAGAGGAAAACAGCAAGGGGGAAAGGGGGGGAGGACAGGGGAGAGAGCAGTGAGCAAGTGGTGGGGGAGGGGGGAGGGAGGGGGAGGCTGGAGGAGAGCTCTGCAGGGAGTCAGGGAATGGCAGCCTTGGAATTGCACTTTAGGACATTGATATGGCAGCTATTTGGGACAAGGATATCACAGCTGCTCCCTGCCTTTCACTAGATGTCAAACAGCCCATGATGACATCACACACTCACTTTGGCAGGGATTGGGGCCCACGGGCTGGGTCTGCCATAATCAGCTACAGAATTGTGGGGATGGTTCAGCTACCTATGGGGTCTACTCTGCTCCCCCAGGATGAGGAAAGAGATGTGGCCAGCAGTAAGGTTAGCCAGGTGTGTAGGATGAGGTATCGAGGGGCACAGACTGAGGACACTAAGGCCTGGAGAAGTATGCTGGGACTGTGAGGAGGGGTGCCCTGCCCCTTCGCACACTTGGAAGCTTCCTGGCCCCGCGGCCTTGCTCACGGCCTCTGTGAGCAGACATCTGTTTTGCAAAAGTCTGGCTTTCTTGTGGCTGGTGCACACTTTTGAAACAGGAGCAGACGCTGAGCTCCAGTGATGAGGCTGAGACCTGGCCCCTCTGTCCTCTCCCTGCACAGCACCATGGTGCTTCCAGAGAGGGTCTTTGCAAAGGGCCTGAACTCCAGTGCCTACCTCTGCCCAAAAACTCGGGCAAGTGATCCTGGATCAATGAGCCGAGGGAAGCCAGAAACTGGACACCCTGAGAACTGGGTTGGGGACTAAGGGACATGGCTTGGCTTCCCCGGAGGCCTGGAGGGTCTGATTCCCATCCTCTTCTCCCAGTGTCCCCAGAGGAGTTGGGAGATTGGGCCCTCGTTGGCTGGGCAGCCCCTGACAGGATCCTGGGCAGGCCTGTGCCTGAGGATTCCATAAGAAAAAAGTGATTGTTACCAGGGCAACATGGTGGGTGGCAGCCCACAGGTTGGGCTACAGTGTCAGGTGCCACTGCGGTGCCATCAGCATCACCTGCCCCTCCTGCGGGCCCTCCTGTATGAGGGTTGAGTGTGGGGCCTCTCAGAACCGGAGCCTCGAGGGTGAAGCTTTCAGGTGAAAAGCAACTTCCTAAAAGAGTAGAATGAATAATACTGGAGAGAGAGAGAGAGAAAGGGAGGGAGGGAGGGAGGGTGGGCATGCCTTCAGTCAAGAGTGGGCTGGGGAGTTAGCTCAGTGGTTCTGGCACCTGTCTTGCAGGCGCAAGGACCTGGGTTCGATTCCCTGGTAACCACATACTATACTGGATGTGGAGACTCACACCCAGCAGCAACCACTACCACATACCACAGTGCCGGGCGTGGTGGCTCACGCCTGTAATCCCAGCACTCGGGAGGCAGAGGCAGGAGGATTGCTGTGATGTGAGTTTGAGGCTGAGCTCGGGGCCAGCCTGAACCACAAAGTGAGACCCTGTCTCCAAAAACCTAAAAAAAAAAAAAAAAAAAGAGTGGGCTAGCCTCACCCAGCACTCCTCATTTTGATGCTCTGTGTCTTGACCTGGCTTCTCTCTCCCACTCCAGGTCCAGCTCTGATTCTGCTGCCCATGACCGCAGCTCAGAGGAGGCCAGACAGCATCCAGGGTGCCCTCTCAGCAACCTGGTGCTGTTTCTGCTCCTTGGGAGACCCTGCTTGGTCTCTTTGGGTGCTGTAACAAACTAGCATAAACGGAGTGGCTTAGAGACAAGTAACACTTGCTGCTCAGAGTTCTGGCGGCTAGAACGCCAAGGTCAAGGTGCTGGCAGACACAGTGTCTGCTGATACCCTCATCCTCGTGGATGGCACATGTCAGTGTGTCCCCCACCTGGTAGAAAGGGCCAGCTAGCTCTTTGGGGTCTCTAATGAGGACTCTGATCCTTTCATTAGAGTTAATCAGTTTGCAAATGCCCCCACCTGCTAATATGACCATATTGGGGGGTGGATTTCAAGCCATGGATTGTGGGGAACAGGCATTCAGACCACAGCATCCCTGACTGCTGCTTTTGCTATGTCAAGCTCCCCCGCCCTTAGCGCTCTTTCCTTGGCCCCACTCCTCAACTTGGCTTTCAAGTCAGCTCAGTTCAAATCTCCACCCTGTCGCTTATCTGATGGGTATAGTGGGCAAGTCAACAAACCTTTCAGACTTGGGCCCTCATCTCCACCTGCCTTCCCAAAGCTCCTGGCCTTGTGACCTGTCTATTCCTTTCCCTCCTCCTTGGGGTTGTGTAGTTTCTCCTGTCCTCTAATCCACCCACTCCTCAGCTGCCAGCCTCCTTGGGTTCCTTACCCACAAGGCAGGAAGCAGCATCCCAAATCCCAGGCATTTGTGAAGCATCTGTTTTGTGTTCTGTGTCAGGTGGGCATCAGGTGAACTGTGCACCTGTGCAGGGCAGACCTGGCCACATCACAGCTGTGCAGCGCAGACTTGGCCTCCCCCGGACCCTGGCCCCGCACCTGCCTCATGCAGGCCCAGCTCCTGCTGTAAGCCACTGTTCCCTGTCAAGTCTCGGGAGCTGCAATTGTCAGTATCAATTTCCAGAGGCCTAAGACACACATTTTTTTTTCATTCTGAAACTAATTTGTGTCTTATAATTGATGCATTTATTTAATGTGGTGCATTGCTTGTCTCTGAGAGAACCTTCTCTTCCAGCACTCTTTGAAAATGTTATTTAGCTCATGATAGATCATTCCATTGGTGGCATTTTAGCCTTGGGGAAACATGATAAATGCACAGAGTAATCACGGACATCTGGAGATTATTTTCTAACCTGAAGAAGTGACTCTAGTGGGAAAAGCTCCAGGTCATCTGCTTGGGGGTGTGTGGGTATCTGGGGATGTCGTTGTTCAGACTTCACTGGTCATTGGCTTGTCATGGACCCCGGTACACCCCCGAGAGTTTCACTTTCTTGGTCTCTGAGACTAACCAGAGCAGCTGTCATTAGGTGCTGTCACAGCACCACATGACATAGGACTGAGAAAGAGCCCAGGGAGCCCAGGGTGCAGGTTTCCCAGGCAAGCAGGACAAGGAAGCTGAGAATTGCTCTGGGAATGGAGGTGATAGCGGAGGGCTACACAGTCCCTGAACAGAAGTCAAAGGACGTTTGCAGGGGAAAATTGCCAGCAACATTATCGGGGCAGGAGCATCTGCTTTCATGACCCTATACATCAGCAGGGGGCTTAGGCTGTAGGAGCTGGGCAGCCTCCCTAGGTCAGGACGTTAGCTTCTGCCCTGTGGTGGCCACGGGACCCTGCTGGGCTGCCAGCACAGGACAGGAACTTGGTACAGAGGGCCAGTGGGTGCAGAGGAAGGAAACTGGCAGGAGAGGCTGCTGCCACCCAGGGCCCAAGGAGGAGGACGCTGGCGGTCCCCAACACCATACCTGCCAGGCCTCCTCAAACCAGGCTCCTTGGGACCTCCTGCTTCTCTTTACCACTCCAGTTCAAGTCAGTTTGTCTTCATCAGCCTCAGTGTCTCAGGCCCTGGAAGCCATTGTTTTCCTCTCCTTCTCTTTTCAACAACCAGGCAGACGTCCAGGTATTTCCTGAGCTCCTGCCGACTGAGTAAGGGAGGAGCACCATGTGGGGATCCACTTGGTGAAGCCCCGAAGCTCAGCCAGCAGCATGTGTAGAGCCCGGGGGCTGCCAGGTGCCTAGTGGGTACGAGAGGCTGGATCTTCTCTGGACCTCTGGGGAGGTGAGCATCCCTGGGGCTCATGGGCAGGAGGCATTTGTGTGGGAGTCCAGACAGGATACAGACCCTCAAAATGGGGAAGGCAGCCGTGAGAGGTGGACAAAGTCCCCTCCATGAGAAGGTGCATGGAGTGTACAAATACTCATTGGACCAACGTGGGCATCTGGGAAGGGGTCGGAAGAGTCCAAGGGGGACAGCGCTGTAATATCGGGCTAAAGGTCTGAGCTTCACCAGTAAGCAATGGGGGCTTCTCATTTGAGGGCAAGCTAGTTGGCTAATACTCTCTGCTACATTTGGAAAGTCTCCTATTGTTTCATCCCCTTTCCCTCCAGAGACCCTCTGGAACCCCTATCCTTGTGTGCCACTTCCACACAGCTGTGCTCTTGAGAACACCCACTTCTTCAGGGTACACCTCCTTTTTCATTGTTCCTTTTTTCTTGGTCTGTGTCAGTATCTCTTTGAGAAGACAAGAAGGTTAATTTTGATTTGAGATCTTGCATCTTTGAAATGGCTTTCCCTTATTCCCACAGCTGGTGAATGATTTGACTGGACATGGAGATCAAGATGGAAAATCATTTTTTCCTCTCAGTACCTGGAAGGCAGTTGCTGTATAGTTTTTAAGCTTCTAGGGCCACTTTTGATGTTATTCTGATTTATGCCCTTTGCATAGGAGCCGTGTTCTCTCTTTCTGAGAGGTACTGGAACAGTCTCTTGGCCTTGTTTGGAGATTTCACAGTGTGACACCTTACCCCCATCTGCATTGCTGGGTACTTAGACTGCCTTTTTATTCAGTTCTGGGAAATATTTTTTTGTAATTTTTGCATAATTTTCTCCCTACAATTTCCTCCATTTTTCTATCTTACTAGTGAAATGCAGAGTCATGTGATTAACCTTGTCTTACTCTGCTTCTGGGAAATGTTCCTGGCTTAATCTCTAACTCTACTGTTGAATTTCAGATTCTGCTTTGTATATTTTTAATTTCCAAGAGCTCTATCTCCAATTTTTCATTGCGTCTTTTAAAATAGCTTCTTGTTGTTTCAAGGATTCAATATTTTATTTCTCTGAGAGTACTGGCCCCCCAACTGCCCCAACTCACCCAATCCTAACATTATCTCTTTTTCTCTGGATTCATTTCTTTTTCTTTTAAGTCTGGCACGCTCTCCCCTCTTCTCCATTTTGTGACCCTCCTCACCAGACTTGTGAACTGTCTGATCGTGTCAGACAAAGGAAACCAGTAAGAGCTGTCCAGAGCTCTGTGCCTGTGGAGAAGAATGGACCTACCATTAATTGGCATCATTATGTAGAGGGTAGGGAGACCAGCATTTTGTTAGACCACTGTCAACTGGAAAAACCTGTAGGGCGTTTTCTAGAACCAATGATTTTCTTGAGAGAAGCATCTCCCGGTTTCCTGTCCAGTGTACAAGGAAGAGAGACGTGCCTGGTGACAGGATTTTGGAAGCAAGTAGTAGAAGGTTTGGGGTTCCAAAAGCAGACTTTCACTTACCTGTGTTTTGCATGGTGCTGCACCTCTGACTAGTGTCACCCACCTCACTGGGGCCTCTCTTGGGGGAGAGTCCTCGGGAACAGGCGGGGTCCCTGAACTGCCCCTCGGGAGACTTGTCCTCAACTCCTTCTGCCCTCTCTCTGCTTTCTCTCCTGCCTCCCAAAGTAGCTGCTTCCTCCCCCTTCCAGCCTCTTGAGGTAAGATTTGTCCACTTTTTTGCAAACACCCTTTGGTAGGCACTTGGTATCTCATTTCTCAGCTCTGCTAATTCCTCCATCTGTTTTCTGTCTTCCAAATTTCTGTTGACATCTGTTGCCTGCTGATGTCACCCGTCTTGTTCTGTCTTTGTATCTGTTTATGGTCTCTTTATTCTGTTGATCTCATTTCAGTGGGGTTTGGGAAGCAGCAGACATGTGTTGAATCTGCCAGGTTTAGCAGGACGTTCTTTGCAAATCTTTCTGTGCTGCGAGGTCTACTTCCTTTCCTCACTGGAAGGGTCCTCCAGTGTCCAGAACTGGCCTGAAAAATGGAGAATCTGAAAAGTTTTCTTATCATCAAATTCAATATATTTAGAAAAGTACTGGAGCCTAAATTAAATGTGGCCAGAGCCCAAGGGATACTTGGATATGTTTGGCTTGAAATAAATTCTAGATATTATTATAGATAATTATTTACATAATAAATTATTTTTGACTTCCCCTCTAAAACTGCAACCTAAAACCACTTCTGGCTTTTTTCTCTGAGGAGTAGGACTTGCTTTGAGTTGGGTGGGTCTTGGTTAGCTAAGGTCTCGTGAAGTTCAGAGATTGGCTGGGCTGCCTGAAATTTTCTCTTTGTGGCACATATGAGACTGTATGGAAGGAATTTAATTCAAGAAAGTGAACTTGCCCTCCGGGACCTTTAAACCTCTGTATTAAGTGTTAATTATTTTTTAAAAAGATGTTTATTTGTTCATTAAACATCCTTTTCCCTCCAACACATACACAAAACACCGCAGGGTGAGAGATGACCGCGAGCATGAGAGCAGTGAAGAAATGCTATTCGCTAACAGAGGCCTCGAGCCGCACCGGCTCCAGGCCGTCCGGGTGGGGGCTGGGGTCACGGGGTCAGTGGGGGCGTCCCAGAGCCGGTCCTCATGGACACTTCTGTCCTTGCCTTCCCAGGTGCCCCTTTTCAAAGGTCTCAGCATCCTCACGCTACCTCCTGCCGCCACTTCCACCTGGGCCCCCCGCAGCCACAGCAGCTCGCCCCCGACTTCCCGCTGGCCCACCCCGTGCAGTCGCAGCCGGGCCTCAGCGCCCACATGGCCCCGGCCCACCAGCACAGCGGCGCCCTGCACCAATCGCTGACCCCGCTGCCCACCCTGCAGTTCCAGGACGTCACAGGTCCCTCCTTCCTACCTCAGGCCCTGCACCAGCAATACCTCCTGCAGCAGCAGCTCCTGGAAGCCCAGCACCGCAGGCTCGTCTCTCACCCCAGGTCCAATGCCTGCGCCAGGGGGCCGGGACAAGGAAGGGGCTGGGCTGGGCGGAGGCGGGGCCTGGAGAGACCTGGAGCCGGGCTAGGGCAGGGGGTGGAGCCGAGCGGGATGGGGCGGGGCGGGGCGGGGCGGGCAAGAGATCAGGTAGCGGGCTGTGATTCTTGGCTTCTACTTGCCACTCGGCCAACAGTCGCCAAGAGGCTCTGCAGGAAGTAGCTTTTGCTTTGGTTGGCAGCATTCCTTTGATGGTGAGCTTTACCAGCACCTGATGGCTTCTTTAGGAAGCTGGTGTGTCTCCCTTGTGTCACCCGGGTCAAGGCTTCGGGTAACTGGTGGTCCATGGTGTTCACCGTGTACTTTTGCAAGTGTGGGGAGAAGCTGAACTAGAAACTTCCATATGCCTTCCAGCCTCATGCCCATCTTCTTCTAATACCCAAGAATCAAAGAATTCCTAAGGAAAAGGCTGGTTCCTGTTCTGCACTCAAAGAAGCCAAGTCTCCCTGGAGAGTCCAGCTCCCATCTATGAAACAGGGGAGTACAATTAGACAGTGCTAATCAAATGGGTCTAAGTAGCTGTACTTCTCTGAGCCTCAACTGTCAAGAAAAAGAATTGGGCTGGCGCAGAGATTTTCAAGAAACTGAACGACCACGAAGAACTTCTGTTGTATGAGTAGATCTTCAATATTTACCGTCTTGGAATATTTTTTAAGTGATCAGTTCATTAAGAAGTAAATCTTTATGCTAAACCTATACAGTATTTTTTTTTTAAACAAGGTCTCACTTTTGTAGCTCAGGCTGGCCCTGAGCTCAGCCTTGAACTCACAGCAATCCTCCTGCCTCTGCCTCCCTAGTGCTGGGATTATAGTGTGAGCCACCACACCCGGCACTGTGGTATGTGGTACTGATTGCTGGTAGGTGTGAATCTCCATGCCCGGCATTGTTGTATGTGGTTACGGGGGATCAAACCTGGGCCCTTGCACTTGCCAGGCAGGTGCCTGAACCACTGAGCTAAATCCCCAACCCATCAATACAGTATTTTTATGAAAACAATCGCATTTTAGTGGAAAATGACTTTTTTTCTTTCTTCCTTTTTAAAAACACATTTGCAAATCTCTTTAAGGCACAGTTTAACAGAAGAGCTGTGTCGTTGTGTCTGCTTCTGCACTGTTGCGGAACAGCGTGTTGCAAAGTGTGGGAAAAACCCCATTGCTCACCGGCATCATAATTTGATCTCAAACCATCTGAAAGCACCAGGGACTCCCAGAAGTGCTTGGAGCACTTTGAGAACCACGAGGTGTGATGCCCTCGAAGGCCACAGGTGTCAGGGGCTCTCACATTTGAGGTTCCTGGGGTGGCAGTACTGTGGCAGGTCAGAGGTGAGAGAGGTCACCAAGATCTGGGGTGTTCAGGGAGGTCATCCTGGAAAGGGGGCTTTGACTTTAGACCTTAAAGTTGAAAAGAACATGGAGAAAGGAGGAGGAGAGGAAAAGAAGATGGTGGGGACAGAGAGCTCCGTGGCGAGCGAGCCTGAAGGAGGGTCTGAATGTTTTGAGGACGGTCCCCGGGAACAAAGCAGGAGCATCAGAAGGGCGGAGGAGGTGACACAGTGTGGGGGGACCCTGGTGGCCGGCTGCTCATATGGAGCGAGAAGCTCGGATCAGTGCGCAACCTGAAGGGAGCCTGAAGACAGACGGAAAGTCTGAGCAGCTGTCCAGCTGGGCTGTGGGCAGGAGTCTGCAGTGCCCCGGTCTGTGCGAGGAACTTCTGGGGGGCAGGCATCGCTGGGAGTTCTGGGAGCTCTGCTGTCCCCGGCAGGCCCTGATGCCATGGGCTGTCTCTCTCCTTTCTGGCACAGGCGGAGTCAGGAGCGTGTGTCCGTCCACCCCCACCGCCTCCACCCCAGCTTTGACTTCGGCCACCAACTGCAGACCCCTCAGCCCAGGTATTTGGCTGAGGGCACTGACTGGTGAGTTTCTGGAATGTCTGGGTAGAAAGGTGTGTCAGTCTTGCCAGATCCATGAGGTTTCTGTTTTCCTCCCTTCTGAATGATGCAGGGGCCTAAACCTCAGTCTTTGGCCTTTGTCCCTGCTCCTAACTACCCTCAGGTCCTAGTTTCAGCATTTGTTTCATATAACTGGGTTTCACCATGAGCCTAGCCTGGGGCTCAGTGATTGTAGTCCTACAGTGGAGGAGGGAGATAAAGATACAAAACATCTTCTAAGTTCAGCAGCTCTCACAGTAGGAGGCATGGGGGGAGGCAGAAAGGAGAGTCCTACAGTTCTAGGGTGGGCAGGGAAACTTCCTGGAAGAATGGGTCCCAGGGAGTCGAGAAGAATGCCGAGGTGTGCCGCCGAGATGACACAGGAGGAGGGCCTGAGTCCGGAAGGGCGGAGACAGAGCTGGCAGGGCTGGAGCTAAAGCTTATGGAGAGAAGCTGGCAAGAGAGGCTGAGGGGCGTGGGCGTGTCTCGTAGGCAGGGGCTCTGCGCAGTCTTCCCACCACCTCCTGTGTGTGGGACAGAGGTCTTCACTGTCCTGGGAGGCTTACTGCTTGATTTGGATCCTGGTCCCGTTCAACTTTCTGGGTCTAGTTTCGGAAAAGACTGATTGTAACTAGAGGTACAGCAGAGCCTTCGAATAATTTTAAAAGATGTGCAGTCTGCTGAGTCTTTAGATATAAATGTTGCCCTGCAACATATTTCTAAATAGTTCTGTAAAAAATAATTCCTTCAGAGATATAAGGGAAATGAGAGAATCTGAATGAAGGAGGATCCAGGAATTCTTGTACTGTGTCATTTTCAGCCATTTGGCTTGACAAGCTGGCTAAGTTGAGAGAGTCCTTGGGAGCCCCTTCCGCAGACACCCAGGACACAGTCAAAGGGTTTCTGGCCTTGGTACCGCCAAACGTGCTCACAGGTACAGGAAAGAGGAGTTCTGGCCTCTCTATTGCCTCCTGCCCTCTGCTCATCCTCAGGTACAGTCTCCATTAAATTTAACAGACACTTAAAAGAGATTGTGCTGCTGCCAACTCATCCCAGCCCTTTTCTAATTAGCAGATTCAAATTAGGAAGATTGAATTGCAGTTTGGATTAAATCCTGTCCCTCAGCAGTCAAGTCAGTTCAATTTGACTCAGTTTGGCACACATGGAGTGTCCAGGATGCTTCCCCAGGCTGAGTGGTCGGAATGTACTCTCAGGGCCCAACAAGGCTTGTGGAACTGGACAGGTGACACAGGTGCCATTGTCCTGGAGAGATACCAGGAGGAGCCAGGCAGGTGTTAACCCTGTCCCATCTTTCTTTACTGAGCCAACCTCTTTTTCCTTCTCCTGTCAGCTACTCTGCAGTCTTGGTCCCTGCTGCCTGGAGTACAAGACCCTGAGAGGCTGTTCCATGCCCCAGAGTCCTACAGGGTCCACCCAAGGCTGCCCTGCCTGTCCTGTCCTCACCTTTCAAGTAGGAAGCCACCTCCAGGAGGTGGCAGTCGTTTCTCTCAAGTAATGAGCTCTACTCAAGCAAGGGCTGGCCTAGTGTTGACAAGTGCATTTTATCATTGCAGTCCTGCTAACTGCATCCCAGCCCTCTTTTCCTGGGAGGACCTTCTACCAGAAGAAAGGCACTTGATAATTGGATTATAAGAAATGCATGATTGGTGGGGCTGCTTCTACCCTCTGTGAGAAGTGCCTTCCTTTTTCCGTAGACAACTATCAGAAACCACTGAATGTTCCTCAAGCCATCTGAGAATTCTGCAGCACATCCTTGTCCAGCCCCAGACTTGAGGCTATTCTGGCCTTTCTTACCCACTTCCATGGGGATATTTTATCTCTCCCTAAAAAGCTTTTCCAGCTGGGCATCCTGGAGCAGCAGGCCTTGTGGGATAAATTGAAAATGCTCTCCCTCTCCAGCCTATGTCCAGTGACTTGACCCTGACCTTGAGCATCATTCTCCATGTCTGTCCATGTTGTGCTCTTTCTGTGACTCCATTCTGGCTCCTTAGTTCCAGCACTGATCCCCAAGATTACTGCAGCCCACTTTGCCACAGTTTCACGTAAGCCCAGGAAGAGGCAGTTAGACACCTAGCACCTGTGGGCAGAGGGTGGTGGAAGTGGGGAGCCTTTTGCTGTCTTCCCCCACCCAGCTCACCTAAGCCTCCGGAGCACCCCAGAACTTGAGCTCATCACCCAGGCCAAACTATGCCTTGAGAAAATTGCTGATGGAAAATAAAGTTGACCTTAATGTTTAGACACAAATGAAAAGAATGATATATTTAGAGACAAGATCCATAAGAAATCTCCAGAACATAGTTCTGGCTTAGTCCTGTGGCTTTAGACCTATGGAATATTTCTAGGACTCTAACCTCTACTTCAAACTCTCAAGGGTTGGTGGAAACAACAGAAGTGAGAGACATTGCTTTTCTAAGGCCTCTCTCACTTATGTAAGGCCTGTCTGGACAGCAAAGGATCAAGCCAGCTCCATCTCCCACTATAGGGTGCTATAGGGTGATCCCGGAAGGACTTTTCTGATGATCTGATTGTTCTTTTCTTCCTCTTTACATCTTTTTTTTTTTTTTTTTTTTTTGAGTCAGGGTCTTGCTGCAGCCTACAGTTCAGGCTGACCCCAAGCTCAGCTTTGAACTCACAGCAATCCTCCTGCCTCTGCCTCCCAAGTGCTGGGATTACAGGCATGAGTCACTATGCCTAGCACTGTTGTATGTGGTTCTGATTGCGGGTGGGTGTGAGTTTCCATGCCCAACATTGTTGTATGTGGTTACCAGGATTGAATTCAGGCCCTTGCACTTGCCAAGCAGGTGCCAGAACCACTGTGCTAAATCTCTGGCCT